>JAPYYW010000147.1:0-82211 GCA_030522545.1 Cremastinae sp. A BG-2022a | reverse complement strand
TTTTTTTTCAAAATTCATTGTAGGACCAAAACTAAAGATTTAGCCCGAACCCAAGCCAAAATAACCAACTTGGTAAATAACGGACACCCTAATATGCATAGTATAACGGATACAAGAATAATGTATAATTTTTAGTGAAATGCCATTGAGAAACTGTAGAATGAAATATCCCACATGCAGCAAATTAGAAAATCATTTGCGATACCAGAATTTTTACAGTGTACTGTAAAATTTGTTTTGTGGTTGTCTATTATGTACAACGTCACACTAAAAATTCCAAAGTCGGTCCGTGTACTGTCCACAGTTTCATACTGTAAAAATTCATGAGTTCGTGCGTCTACTGTCTACAGTTTCCCACTGTAAAAATTCGTCAAAATACATGATAAATATTAATATTTTTTGACCGAGAGGCGCTATTGGTGGGAAATACTATTGGATTTCACATCAAATTTTACGAATTTTCTTTTCTGTGTGGTGCGACCAAGTTTAGTTTTTCATGAGCATTTAATAACGTACGAGATTAAAACGATATTCTTACCTGTGTGTGCGATTTGTTGTTGCGGAAAGTATTGGTTGAATTATTCAAACTTCCGTTCCACCTGGAAATCGAAAAAGAATAGAATTTATTTTTTATTTCATACACACATACATATGACGGTATTAAAAAGAGATCGTCAATTTCAATATTAAATTCGCATTCGTATAAGAGCTTATTTATTTATGTCCAAACTCGTCTATCTCAGGTTTTCGTGTTGGTGTCGTTTCCCCTTGTCCCTTCCTTCGAGCGACGGGGCAAGTGCATTGAAATATTCATGAATATTCATTAAAACGTTCGAGCGAAATGCATCAGTGCATCTTTTTAGTTCTGAGACCCTTATTGCTCGCTCGTGCATCGACTTCTTCGTCTTATTCTTCCTCCGTGCAACTAACATTGCAGCAGACTTTAAACTTCCTTCACACATATCCCCTTTTTAAATTACATACTGCTGCGAGGAATTTTATGTTTTTCTGTCAAATACTCATATATATATGTACTTTCTTATTTTTTTAAATTTGTTATTAATTTATGTAAAAAATGGAAGTTATTATTGAAATATATTGATCCAAAAATTGGTGAGCAAAATCTTAATTCTGATGATAAAAGTAAGGACTTGAATTCGTAATACTATAAAACGCGCAAGAGTCGAGAGTCACCGAGATATACGAAGAAATGTTGCACGACTCGAGCGCGCGCGCGGCTCAGGATCAGAAAATCAATTGGCGAGCGATATCGCCAGGATTCTTTGTGACTGGAGGTTGCAACTCCGGAAAACTCGTATCACGTGGACGCGCGTATATGGATATCTGAGAGATATAATAACTATTTATCAGGCAAGTAGGTATAATAAATGCTTGCATGATTCTTGCCAATTGCTGACACGTACGAGTGCACACAGACGCACAGATATATAAATAAAAGGTAGAGGAGAGACATTGGAGAAAGGCGAGGCGGTGGGCCCGGCTTGGCTCTCGCGACAGACGCTCTCAACTATCGGAGTT
Source organism: Cremastinae sp. A BG-2022a (assembly GCA_030522545.1). NCBI lineage: Eukaryota > Metazoa > Arthropoda > Insecta > Hymenoptera > Ichneumonidae > Cremastinae sp. A BG-2022a. The sequence continues at coordinate 80,672 of JAPYYW010000147.1, read as the reverse complement.
TATCGGTTTTAAGGATGCAATCTGACGTGGCCGGGTAATTGAACGATCTCTCGTTCGGTTTGCACACGATTTCCAAGTCAACGACGATTACATGACTGTAAAAGATCTCGTGATCGTTTCGTTTCATTTTTAACTCCTTAAACCCTTCATCCTTCTTTTTTCCTCTTCTCAGCTTATCATTTTTATTTATGCTTCACTTTTAATGCCTCTTTTAGTGCAAATTCAGTAATGATCTCATACTCGTGCAAACCGTAATGGCGAAAGGTTTACAGAAGAGTCGTACGACTCGCTGCTCGTGGGTCTTCTTGGGAACTCTTTCCCCTCGTCGCGCAGCATAGTGACAGCCCGTGGGAATGCTGCAGACATTTTTGCCATGGAAGCATAAACCAAACGCCAGCGGAAAAAAAAACTCCACGAGAATTTTCCTCCGAGGTGACGGCAACACCATGATTTTTTCTTCAACTGTTCCGACTCGTTTAGATTATCTTGATGTTTATTTCCACCGAGAAGGTACGATTTCAAAACTTAATTTATCGCAGTTTTTTTTTCGCAGTCGCGAAATGATTTTCGGTTCATTATTATGTCTTAATTTTTCTAGGATACATAACTTAACTCCAGTCGTCGTGGTTTTCGAGTGTGAAACGAGCTTTAAAAAACCGACAGAGAGAATCGAGAGGGCGGGAGAGAGACAGAGAGAGAGAGAGAGAGAGAGAGAGAGAGAGAGGGTCGTTGACGTTGAAGTATAATCTTCGGGTAATGAATCGCAACATTCAATTACGCATTAATAACAAGGCGGTGGACGTACGACAAGGCTCTGATTAACTTTCCACTTTACAACAATGTACGCTGGAAATATATATAAAAGCGAAGCGTGTGCGGCTCGAGTGTGTTCACGAGCGAATTTTACAACAAACAGAGTGACGCTTTGAGCGTAAAGAGGAGAGACGAGTCCATTAATATGCCAGCAACTTTATTGCATCCCGGAGTCGCGATTTCGTACTGTCAGACTCTCTTAGATACTTATATCGAGACTCGCGCAGTATTACCGAACAAATATATGATCATATATGCATAAAATACTCGCATATATACGTACGTTTATTATCTATGAGCGCTGATACGTAAACGGTCATCTACCTAAAATATTATTTAAAACAAAAAATATGTTAGACATACGATATTCTTCATTAAAAATGGTGAAAGGCACACAAATAATACATAGTTTCTTGCCTGTGAATGTTGACATAGGATATGCTTCTATCAAAACTATCTCAACATCCGAAAGTTCAATAATATAAGTTTTTTAATTGTTAAGAATTTATATTTTATTTAATTGTGATAAAACAAAAAATATGCACGTCGTAAAAATATTACATTTCGTGGGAAAACCTCTCAGCTTTCAGAAAAAATATTATATTTTAGGAAACAGGGGCTGCACAGTGAGAAATATCGTTTTTTTTCACTTTAATTGGATTTTTAAAGATCTCCTGTTGCGTATAATAAAAAATGAATATTTCTATTGAAAAACTCATAAATTTTTCTACAAAAAACAATTTTTTTCCTATCCTTATTTATAAAGTAGAACTGTCACACTTAGAGTGAAATATACCTTCCGAGATTCTGATTAGCTCTCGAAAATTTCGTTTTGATTCCATAGTGATTGTAAACAAATTCATTGACGTAAACCGACAGTTTGTATAAAAAGTAAACTGACGGATTTTCAAAACGTCAATTTTTACACAATAAGCAAAAATTAGTACGCGCAAAGTGCGTGTCGCATCGCCCAGTTATTATAAAAAAGTTTTCTACGTGAAAAAAATTAATGAAAGAGTTCAAAAATTTTTTTTTCAAAATTCAAAAAAATCATAACTTCAAAATGTTTGCATATAATCAGGGCTAAAACATTCAGGATATTTTTTTAACATAGAGAATGTATTCTCCAAATTAAAAAAAAATCGGCGAGGGTTGCCCCGTAAAAATGATTTTATTTGGTGGAATGACTCATATACTTGTCACGTAGCAGTTGTAAATATCATTTAGATTATTTTCAGTATGGTTTAATCGAATATTGCTTTTTTCTAAGCGTACGAAAGTGCTCAGCTACACGGACCTGAATGTATCAAGTGCATCAGAGAAATATTCGAAGTTGAAAAATAACGAGACAATTTATTTCATTTGAATATTTAGCGAGGAAAGTATCACAGCTGTGTTTGACTTGACGCTCGAGGCGTGGTCTCGAAAAAATTTGAATAATTCCTTAAAATGCCGCTTCACCGTTGCTCTTATTCCATTAAGATCAACTCGCGAAAGCGCACATATAATTCAAGATCTGGTATACGGGTACGGGTAACTCGAGAGGAAGGAGGAAGCCTCGTGCGTCGGGTTAATTCCGCTCGCGGCTGAAGAGAGCGCGCGATAGCCACCGTTTACTATGTATACGTTTGCTTGTGTATGTATGTGCGTATCGGGAAATATAAATGTACAGAGGCTGAAAAGTGTACCGGATATCGGGCGAGCTTAATGGGCGAATTATGCCGGGCATAATTCTTGGGAACACCTCGTCAGTGGAACCTGGACGTAACGCGTAGACTTGGATGGAATAGACATCAGGGATCGCGGGAGACGAGGGAAACGAGGCTCGCACGAGCCATCGAGGGGAGACAGGACGGATGATAATAATAATGAAAGAAAAAAATATGAAGGAGATGAAAAGGATGAAGGGGAAAGGAAGAAGAGAGCAGGAGAAAGAAGGAGAAGAAGAAGAAGAAGCGATCGGCGGCTGTCAGCGGCCCCGGGCCACGAATCAGCCTTATCTCACGCCCTAATGAGACGTCTTCGACTCTCTTTATTATTTGTCGGGATCCTCGGGCGTTTTCTTATACACATACCTAGCAAGATCGCCTTACTTTTACCGGCTAACCCCTTCCAATTCTCATCGCGCGTCCCTTTATCTCACTCGGAGCGTGCAATTTTTCGCTCTGGACAATCATGACAGGGACGAAGGACGAGAAACGATGAGAACCAATCGACGAATAAGCCCTCAATCATACGGAGAATTAAGTCATTTAATCTAAATGAATTTACCATAAGTATATTTTTCATGTAATCATAATAATAATATAACAACCATCAAGCGGAACTGTTATCGGTGCGGTGGAGTAGAGATAGCGCATCGGTATATCTTATTTCTATTTTTTAATCTATCACAACATGTTTTTCATCCTCGAGGTGTAATTTCAAATTTTAATTTACGATTTTTTGTCTCCACGTTTGTAACTATTTGTCATATTTTTTGCTGACTCTCTCACATCCGTTCTACGAGCAAACGAAATACAGAAGAGGATCTGTAAGTTAGCTGGAAAGGAATTTCTTTACAAGAGAGAGAGATAAGGATAGAGAGAGAGAGAGAAACGTAGTCAGTAGACAATGTAATAAAGACGTCCGCGGACATAAATCAGAGGCGAGTTTCTCGCCACCGCGAGTTCCAGCGGCTATTCTTCTGCACACTTCAACGCACCCACACATGTACATTTATGTGCACATACACACACGCTCAATTAAATATGGTGCTTAATCTGTACAAAAGTAGTTGCTCGTTTGAATACGGCCGATTTATCGGGATTCAACAACAATTTTGTCTCCCTTCATCTTTGCATAAACAAATATGACACTTCCTCTATATTCGGCCCTCTCTTTTCTTGCTTTCTTTATTATTTCGCAATGTTTCAGAAGAGGCGGACATTGCTTTCGCCCACATTCGTCTTGCGAGAATTACTGCTTGATCCAGTGAACGATTTATTCTTATGGCTTTACGAAAACCCTTCACCGTTTACCACCTATCGTCGCTTCGATCTCTTCTCATCCACACACTTTCTGTCTCATTTTCCGCAAAGTGTACTCTCCTCATCGTTTTGTTCACTTTTTCGTATTATTTATAGTCTAATAATTTCGCTCTTATATTTATTCATCGCTCGCTCTCTCGTGGATCCCTTAGGATTTCGAGTCATGCGTGGAATCACGTGGAACGAGAATAAGTCACGAATTCAGGGAAAATGATATACGAGAAGGATCGCTCGTCTCTTCTCAACCTCTCTCTCTCTCTCTCTTTCCGTCTCTACTCATCGTTCTCCCATCGTCTCAGGGCTACTGTCGAGAGAAAATGTATGCAAATGCGCCAAGGCATCGCACGAAATAGGATCGAGCAAGGTAAAAATAAGAAACGCGCATGTATGCTCGCACGTACCAAAGACGAGATCGTAATTTCGAGACTGAATTCACACCGCAGCAAAGTGCGCCTCCGACACACCGATTTACGACTCTCTCCCTCCCCCCCCCCCTCCCCACTTCGTCCTTTCTCTCCCGTCTTTTTGTCCGTCTCCCATCTTCCTCTTTCACTCCATTTATTTATAATGCCATATCCCTCTTGAACGCTCCCGCGCAACATCGAGAAGCAATCATTATTATTATTTTTTCTTTAATCTTCCGAGCAAGGTAGTCGCACGGAAGTTTGTCCAAATCGTTATATATCGTCCTCGCTTGATTTACCACTTTTTGTATATTATTATTTTCTCGTAAATGCCGCATATGAAACAAAAACTTGTGTATGTCCTGGACACACACCACGTGCTAGCCTCGGAGGGTTAAATTTGGAATTATTGCATCAATTTCCCAGTTTGTGTAATCGGAAGTTTTTTTTTTGCAGAGTGCAAAAAAGTATGATTAATAAATGGTCACATAAAAATTATATAGTTCAAAAAATTGTTCATAGTGAGTTCCTAAAGGATTCCTCATCGTGAACGTTCATCTCGTGAGCCAGAAATGAACTTTTCGTATGAACAAATGATGAACGTATGAACATTTGACCGTGAGGATACCTCAATGATTCACAAAATGTTCAGCAAAAATTCAATTCAAATAACGTTTTTAATTCACATAACATTCACCATTTGCCCATAAAATGTTCATGGAAAAAAAATTAACTTATTTATATTAATTTATGTACAAAATATAAGAAAGCACATTTTTTAAAATAATTACGGTTTTTATTAGATGTATAAAACAACACGTACAATAAAAATATAATGTTTAAGGTAGTAAACTTTAAAATAACATATAAAGTTAAAAGTGAATATGAAAAATAAAAAACAAACTAAATTGTAACGATACACACTACACTATACTACACTACACCCTACAACACTCGCGACACTTTTTCTCAATGTTCTTTGAAGTTTTTAATTTAATATTGCAACGAAAAGAGATAATTTTTTGTCGCGATGTCAACCTCATGACTGTCAAACGGTAACTAAAAATTTTCCTAGTTTTCATCTTTTTTCACTATTCGAATGCCTTCACAGTAAAGGAGAGATACATTCAGTCTTTAGTTGACAGTTGTGAGATTGACATCGCGAACAAAATTATCTCTTTTCCGTGGCAATATTAAATTTAAAACCTTAAAGAACAGTGAGAAAAAGTGTCGCGAGTGTAGCACAGTGTAGTATATCTTTATAATTTGTTTATTTTTTATTTTTTATATTCATTTTTAACTTTATATAATATTTTAAAGTTTACCAGTTTATACATTGTATTTTTATTGTACATATTGCTTTATATATCTAATAAAAACCATAATTATTAAAAAAAGTTTTCTCCTTACATTTCGTATATAAATTAATATAAATAAAAGTTAATTTTTTCCATGAACACTTTATGAGCAAATGGTGAACCTTATGTGAATTAAGATCGAACGTTAAATAAATCGAATTTTTGCTGACCATTTTGTGATTAATTAAGGTATCCTCAATATATGCCATAATATTTGGCATATATTATAAAGCAGAGATTAGCTGGCTTGTGATGAGGACATAGTTTTTTTCAAATAAATCGTCAAGACCCATTCTCTAAGAGGATTCTAGGAGGACTCTAGGAGGATTCTCTAAGATTCTATGAGAGCCCTGAGTCTGGAATCTTAGGGAGGCAGTACTGTATTTTAGACAATAGCCGATTGCAGTGTTCACAGTGAAGACGTTATCCTGAAAATTCGTCAATATTGAAGCCAAACGATTTCATCTAGAAATGAAAACCCAACAAAACGTTGGTTATCCCTGAAGTATGTTTCTTTGGATTTAAATAAAATCGTCTTACAATATTTAAGTGTTCTTAGGTCATCGGATCTGTGTGAATGTTTATTTTCACCAGCAGACGATATCAAAATAACAGATAATTGCCATTATTTGGTAAAAATAAAAAAATTTTTTTTTAAATTCTCTATCTCGCCAAGAGTGAGGGCTAGAATAAACTTTCACGTGCAATTTTAATTCTTAATTTACATTTTATGAAATTTTATTTCAAAGTGTAAAAATGTTTTGTTATAAATATTTTTTTATTTTATACAAGAAAATAAAACAATATTGTAACGGGAGTGAGCTTAAGGAATATGTGGAGCTGCTAGGTCAGGATCCAAATTCTCGCATTTGTATCTGACGTATTGATCACGAACAGTGATTAAATTGAAGGCTATTTGTACCCACAATAATGCATACATCATGGTACCTATCATTCGTAATCGAATGTTGTGTGTTGTGTACTATACATGTACGTAGGGCAATATAATTTTCGATCCGGGTGTAATCGCAGAGTAAAAGCTTGCTCCCTTGATCGTAATAGCTGCAAATGACACCTTGACAGTCGAGTTGGGATGTTTGTGTAAGATCTGTGGCTAGGACTGTGTACACTTTGAAATCATTTTAATACAGAGTTCGTCGATATAGACGATATACTATATATCATTTATTAGGGTAATGAGGCTTCATCCTTGGATATAAAATGCAACTGTGTCGCGTATATCGAACGTTGTATATGCTAAGTACGCCTGAAATACGAAAATACGGACCTCAGCGGTTTGATTCAGTAGTGACGCTATTCCCGAAATGCCCAGGGCATCTAGGGTATTCAGATTGTGATCCTTCTGAGGGCTACATACCCGAGGCACCATCTCTCTTGACAGCCTTCGAGAGAATACCGGGAACATCACTCTGACTCCATACAAGATATAGCATATCCCTTCCACCTGTTCGAGTCTTTCAAGCGCATCTGGAACAATATGCATACCTTTCTCGGGGCTGTATGGTGAGTGTAAATATATTTTTAAAGATTCTTATTGCGTTTGACTTGTCAGTGATCCTAACTTTATCCAACCCAATCAATTATTGTTGGCAAAAAAAGGAAAAAAATGATCGAACCCTTAGAATATTTTCAAATTTATTTTCTATGTTCTTATTAAACCTGTTCTTATTGTGGCTTATGCTGATAGGACGTTGCAATTTTTGAAGATCGGTGAATGGTTCTCGAGCGTATTTACTCATCCTGCTCTCTCTGAGATCAGCCATTATTCCTCGGGATAAGTCCACTCGCTGTATCTTTGAATGCGCTCTTGTGTGTATACAATATACATAGAACAAGTTCATATATTGGATGTTCATGTTATAAGGAATGCGTGGGCGCCGATAACCGCGCACTCTCTGGTCGTTGAGGCAGGTGGATCGTTGCCCAACGGCGCTACCACAACTCACCAACTTACACTCCAGCGAATTTATACCGATACACAATACGCTCGTAAGAGCGTTTATATGCCGCCTGGAATAATGAGAATCGTGGACCCAATTTACGACTCCGATACCCACGAGGCTTTTTCATTGATCTACAATCCATGCCAATTCTTTTATTTACTTCGGTTTCGCAAATTTCTGGACCGGGATCTCATCTTTGGTCGCATCATTTTTTTCTCCTTTCTTTTGGGTTTTAGCTCGGGATGGGAACATCGACGAGCTGACGAAAGGAATTAATTCACCTTAGTTTACCTTGCGATTCGACATGAGACGAGAATCAGAGGAAGTCATTGAATGATTAACTATCACTTATCGCGTTTGCTCGCGTAATCATTGCCAATTTTTTCCTTGCTTCATCTCTCACTGTTTCACTCGATTTTATTTTCTCATATACAGTTATATAGCGCCAACGCGGATGTTAATCCAGAAGAATTTTACATGCTGGACGTAATAATAGATAGTGAAGTACAAATACATGCAAAGCAAGCTGAAGAGAAGCTCGACCAACTCCGTTACTCACGCTCGTCACAAGGGGAATAAAGCCTATGGTGTAGGGAGATCGCGCGTATCGCGGATACACGCAGACATTGAAATTATACACAGTGAGAATAAGATTTTTTTCTTCCGTACTGTTCACGTTCTCGGGAGCTCGGATGGAAGCATGTGCGGTGATTGCCGTAACCATCGCGGGCACGCCTGCAATTCTCTCTCTCTCTCTTTCTTTTCTCTTCGCTGGTATATACGCGCTTGGTTCATCGTATTTCTCGGCCTTCCATCCTGGCTTCTCCGATCGTCGAGCCCGGAATAAAAAGAAGCCACCGGACCTCGTCAGAGAAAGAGAAACGTACACATTCCTTTTCCTCTCCTCTCTTGGCTTCACGTCACTCCTGTCCATCTTGGATTCTTCCCGAAGAAAGAGACGAAAGGGAGAGCTGAGTGTATTTCGTTTCAACGAGAGATGAACTCGATCGCTGACTTTTCTTCTTCACTCCTGAACCACCAATGCCCCTCTCGTGTTTTACCTCTCGCGATAACTCCTCGCCCAACTTCTTCTTCTTCCTCTTATTTTTCCTTTATCTCCGTATTATGGGTGTGTACCGGGGGGTAAGTGTACAATTTAGTATGCCGATTGCCAGGCGTGTGGATGGCACATCTTTCCTGCCCGCGTACAGCCTCGCCAACGTACCACTCAATACTCGTTAAGTATTCAGCCGCAGGTTCAATCCGCGATTAGTGAATTATAATTGGCTCTATCGATCATCGCAAACCCGCGTCCGAGCATTCTAACTTTATAATGTTCCGCTTGAACACACGCGAAGAAAATATATTATTCTATATTTACTTGTCCTGAAAGAAAATCAAATCGCACGATTCGTAACCTCTTCTTTCTTTTTCTCTCAAAGTTATTTGGCACTATTCCGAAGCAATGATAATATATTCACGGGAGGTTTCCGATGTTCATCGATTATAGTATTAATTTTTATTGTTATTAAAAAACGCTTTACCCTGGAAAAAATGATCGAGATGAAATTTTGAAAAATTTTGAATTACATATATTGGTGTACAGTAATCGAACATGTCCCAAAAATTAAACTTTATACAAATTAATTTTAAAGTTAGAATTTTTTTCTAACATAAATGTGTTGTTTTTTTACACAAAGAAATGTATTTTTTTCGTGGCTTTTAACTAGTGGAATAAGCTCGTTCAACAATATAGGGGCAGGATTGATTTTGCTGCTCAACTATTGGAAGATCTATATGTAAGACGTTTCAGTATTTATATAAATACTATAAATGCCTTTTGAAGTTGAAACATAAGATAAGGGCCATCGAAATAAAATTAAATGTGAATTTGAAGCATATAAATATATTTACATGAAGCGGGAGAAACCCTTAGACGTTCAACTATTGGGACGCTTATTATTGCCTTATCGAGTAAAACAATCTCGCGTCAACTCTCCAAAGAAATGACCCCGAGTAGCACGAAAATTTATAATTCCCAGTCACGTATGGGAGAAAAATGCATTTTCCTCCCCGAGAGATTGGTTATTGGGAGGTAAAAAAATCGAGCCGTGTCTAATGTAGCTTAACTCAAAGATACATCGAGCTCGCGGAGGATAGGAACTCGTGTTCACGTGGTAATTAGGTGGATACACACATATTCTCATATTATTGTGGCTGGATTCGCGAGCTCGGGACTCTCGAGAGGTATATCCTCCACGTGCTGAGATAGTCGAGGAATATATTAGTCAGGGAGGTGAATGATGGACCAGCGTATAGAATCGTAGTTATATACCGGTACGATATAGCGTGTAATCGATGTAACTTACGCTCATGGCCCATACACACGTATACCTTCCTTTATATCCGCACGTACCTATAAAAGTAACATGCTATATGTATACTGATACCAATCCTCTCTGTAAAGTGACGCTTAAACTATCGAATGTACGTGCATGTGTGAGAAGTAACATTAACATCATCCTCAGAGGGAAATCCTCGAATGCTACAAAAAATCGAAAATATCCATCGCAAGAGGAAGAGCCAAAATAATTTCAGATCTCTCTTCCCGTCTTATTGACATGCAAATCGCTCGATCATGAGGTCAAAAGGCGCCTCAACGGTCGCATCGTGCGCAACTTTGCGTCTGAGAACATCACTTAACCTATACACACGCAGAAATTCATGAGATTCAAGACCGATCGATCCTTCATGAAATACTTTAATACGTAGTTTTACCAATTTTCCTTTAATGCAAAAATGTGCTATTTCTTTAAGAATAACTTTTTATTATTTTAAAAAAATATATATTTTAAACATTATACAAATTGTACAATGTTGTATCTGTAACATTGCGGCGCGTTCCCACAGGAATTTGTATAGGGTAGAAATAACTTGCTGTACGTGTTTATATCATACGCCAAGTTACCCCTCGGACGGGAGCGTGGGGTCTTCGTGGACCCCAATTTTTAAATAGTTATAAAAAATATAATGTATAACATTTCACGGTTTTTTTGCAGATAATTGTTATTTAACATGTTTTCGAATAAGTTTTGAAAAAAAATTTTTATGCGAAAGAAAAATACTTTTAAAAATGTATTTAAAAAAAACGGGACGAGGAATTTCTGTGGTAAAACGCAAATTCAAATTTTTTGGGGTCCAAAAGACCACACGCGCCCGTCCGAGGGTTAATATTGCATGATTGGTTCGAAAATAAAACAATGGTTTTTATTCAGTTTTTAACGGTATAAATTTTTGTGTATATATTTGAAAGGTGTGTGTTCGACTGAAGGTCGTGAGAAAATCTATGTTTTTCGGGAAAGTTGGGAGTTTTGTAGTTGCCTGTAAAAGGAAAATGAGGAAATTTATTTAATAAGCGCCCACATCGTGGGTGTATTTTTGCCAAAAGGTGGTTTGGTGGGAAAGTCGGGAGGAAGACAGAATGTTGCAATAAAAAGGATCATTTGGGAAAAAGAAATAGACGAACTGTCCGGCCGATTTCGGACCTTAATGAAATTGTAAAAACGTTAACGATTTTTGGGAAAAACCCAGACACTGGGAAAAAATAATCTCGTTGTAAAAAATATTTTCGAAAAATAATAAAAGGATTAAAAGAATTAAGGAATGAGCGAGAAGCGCTGTAGACCCAATAAAGTCACCGACGAAGCAATCAAACTTTGCCGCATATCTCATGCAGGGTAGTGGTCGACGAAATGTTTTTCCTTATATAATATGCTCCGCAACAATATACATATAATTTTATATTTAAAGTAGAACTGTCATCACGGGCAATCCGTAAAAAATTTATGAAATTTATTTTTCATGTTGAGAATCACCCTACTTACTCATTTTTCAAGTTTCGTTAAATTTTATCTTTTCACTTTTTTCACAAAACACTCTTAAAGTTAAGCTTTTTTTATAGGTTATACACGACATCTTAAGGAGATTGTTGATCGACAGTTAAAAGATAACAAAATCGAGTTTTACATATCCAACCAATGTTATTAACAAACTTATATTATGCATACATCAAATATTATAGAAAACGTAATTAAATATAAAAACGGGATTCCATCGTGTTAATAAAATTCTATTCAAATAAAAAATCATACTCTTTATGAAAGTTATCGAGAATAGAGAGACTCTGATTAGTAACCCTGATAAACTTGGCAACGTCGCAAAACAGCTAATGGCATTGCATATCAGGGGATTGCATTGTATTTTGATCGCTTTTGAGCCCGACCTGTTGCGATTTTCCTGAAATTTTTTTGTCGTTTTCTACCCTATGAAAAACAATTTTCAGAATTTTTTCAAATTTCTTTACCCATCTCAAAAAAAGTTATGAATTTATAAAAAAAACGGCTCTTTTCTTTTCCAAATTGTCATAACTTTATCAAAAATTGGCCGATTGAGACGATTTTATTTTCAAAATTTTTGTAATGAAATGTACTTTTTGATTAAAAAAAATACAAACAAATTTGTAGTTATAGCGAACAGTAAAAAAAAGTTGTAATTTCACGCGAAAAACTTGCTGATATTTATTAAATAATGATTACTTGAAAAAAATTAATGGGAGATATAGAAAAGGTATAAATAAATTATGAAAAAAAAGAAAAGAATATCGACATCCAAAAAAAAATGTTTCTAAGCCTAAATAATTTAAATTCAACGTATACCTAAAATATATTATGTTGAAATATGTGCATGTCACGTCAAATGTATACTATTTATAATATATACCTCGTTCTGAAGATGTTTTTTCGTTTATTCGCCGTAATCACTTTTTCTCTCCTTTCTATTCATCGTTTTGTGCAAAATTTCCCTTTCGATCTCACTTTATTTTTCTCGTCATCTTTGGACATTTTCACTCATCACATGGTAAATTTGCACGAGAGATGTGACGTTGCCAAGCGTTCACATTAAATTTTTGCGTATTATTTAACTAATTCTATTACTTTTAATAAGCATGGAAAATATACTAATAGTTTTTTTTATCATAATAATTTCATTAACATTTTTAATGTTTATGATAAATACATTTTCAAGCTCATTTTCAATTTCGCTTTTTGAGTCCACCATTGTGATATAGAGGAGTGCTAGCCATCGACAACTTGAGTCATTGAAGAACCCCCTTTTCAGCTTTCTTTACTTAATATTCAATATATGAAACATTTTCCACGAATGTATCTCCTATTTAAAAAATTTTAAAACTATCATGAATGTCGAACATAAATTAATTGAGCAGTGATTTTTTAAAATTTAGTTATGAGCATGACTCCAAAGAAGTAACCGTATACTACCATAATGAGATCGCATGACAAAATGATGCTTAAAATCAGATGGTCTAAAAACGTGAAAGCAAAGGTTTCATTGGAGCTAATTGCAGAAATAAGGTGCGCCATTAGAGATATTCAGATGGCCTGAAGAATGATAACGGCCATCTGTAATACTTGTCTCGGAAATAGTCGTTTATTTCGAAAGATTTGTTGCTCAAAAGGAATGCAAAAGTTTGAAAGATCCTCGTTTGCGAAAGTTGTCATCTGTGGAATTAGAAACGAGAGAGCCACGTCTCTGCCTCATTAAATCAATCCTTTTTTGGAACGCAACTACAACATACGCGTATTTTCTCGAAATAATAAAAGAAAATATAAAACGTTATTAACTTCGGAATAAAGCGATAGCCAATAGTATAATATATGAGAAATTCCACCTTAATTCAACGATGATTTTAGGACGATCTCTTCATTTTTAATAATTTTTTAATATGTTATTATAGATGCAAAATAAAGTATCCATGCCAATTTTTAGCCCTCTATCGTGACGCGTTCAAAAGTTTTGTAAATTTATTAAATTATTAACAGCTTCTACAATAGTTTAAATATCGTAACAATAAGGGGGTCATTTTTTTTTGATTTGTCATGTACTTTTTGGAAAAAAAATTGAGAACTGAGGAAAAAAATTTTTTAGTACCTTTTTAGCCGTTTTAAGCTAAAAAATTTAATTTTCTTTCAATGAGATCTCTTCGATTTTTTAAATAAAAATTCACAACATTCTACTTAAAAAAACAAAATTTTTGAGCTCGGACTGGAGATGGGCTTTTAATAACTTCATGTTAAAAAAACTTTTTTTTCTTTTGTTGCAATTTTTATATTTTTAAAATAACTTTTGTCATTTTTATATATTTCTTACAAAAATTATAATAATTAATGTAAAGAATTTCATTTCAACTACGTTTTGCGCTTGATTACATTTTTAACATAAGTATTTGTCGTATACGCGCAAAAGTTTGCCTTAAGATATTCCTTACATGAAATAAATATCTTTATAATGGCCTAATTATTTTTTAAATTATTAAAAATAACTTTCTTAAATGTTTTCTAAAAAAAGAGATAAGTTATCCAGATTTCAACAGAGAGTTTTTGTTTCGAAATTACGTTTTTTAGTATAGGTGTTAATGGAAGATATGACAACGCAACAGTTTTTTGAATGGGCTTCGCAACCCAGATACTTGCTGAATATTGAAGTCTGATTTTTATCTAAAATAATGATTATTAATTCATGGAAATCTAGTTGTTGGATCGCTTTAGCAGGGCAAAATCGATACTCAATATTCAAAAAATTCATTGTGCTATTCCTAATACTAATAATACATTAAGTGTAAAAAGATTTTCTAGATCAACCAAGTTACACGTCACAATATTATAAAGAGAATGGCAATAAAAAGAAATATTTGCTATCATAATGGCAAATATGTAACTGTCAAATACATCATATAAATACTTATGTAAAAAATCTAATAATGCGCAAAACGTAGTTGAAATGAAATTCTTAACATTAATTATTATAATTTCCATAGGAAATATATTAAAATAATAAAAGTTATTAAAAAATAAGAAAATTACAAAAAAATGGAAAAAAGTTTTTTTCAATGTGAAGTTATTAAAAGCTCATCTTTAGTTAGGGCTCAAAAATTTTGTTTCTTTTTTACGTAGAATGTTGTGAATTTTAATTAAACAAATCGAAGGGGTCCCGTTGAAAGAAAATTCAATTTTTCAGCTTAAAACGGCTAAAATGGCTCTAAAAATTTTTTTTTTCTGAATTCTCAATTTTTTTTCCCAAAAAGTACATTAAAAAACAAAAAAATTATCTCTTATAATGTTATGATATATTTACTATTGTAGAAGATATGAATATTTTAAGAAATTTATGAAACTTCTGTACGCGTCAAGATAGAGAGCTAAAAATTGGCATGCATACTTTATTTTGCATCTACAATAAAATATTAAAAAATTAAAAAAATTGAAGAGGTCATCCTAAAATCGTCGTTGAATTGAGATAGAATTGCTCATATATATTTCCCATAAAAAAAATTAAAAAGTCGAACGAGGAAACAAACTCTTCGGATACACGATTGTGTCCTTTAATAAACTATCGTTATACACGTGATAAACGTGTATAATGAAAATGCATTATCTCCTTATGAAGATACTCTAGGTAAATATGGAGGAGTGTCAGTAGAATGTGTGTGGGTGAGCTTTTTGTGCTCATTTCCCTCAAGATCTCGTGCAAGTCATACATTTATACTTAAGTATGTATATTGATACTTGTACCCATATATGTATATATACGCATGTACTAATGTACATGATAATTCGTGTAAAGAAATCTTCCATCAAGTATATTTTAGACTGAATTATTACTTTTACTTATTCTTTTCAGAAAAGAAATGTAAATGAGAGAGAAAGAAATCATGATAGAGATTTAACTGTAAAGTGTCGGCTATACTAATTATTTCATAACTAAATATACTTTTAAGATAGAACGAAATGTATTTAGGTTAGTATTTTAATACAATATATCGAGTTGTTTTATAATCAGAGTATTTGTAACTTATTTATAATAAAGTATACACGGAGAAAATATATTATCGTAAAAAGCACTATGTTTTTTCGAAATCTGGGACCATGTTGCCAAAAATAGTGCTAATTGATATAGTCAACTGCATCATAGAAATAAAAAAATATTGTGAATTTTTACTGATGACCATCACATTGTAAACATAGATGATCGTATGCTGTCAAGATTTCTCAGCGTAAAAATTATGGAAACTTTTTAAAATACTATATAAATTAAAAAGAAAAAAAATAACACACTCATGTAGAAATACCTGAAGGACGATAATCAATTGAAGCATTAAGTAAATTGATTTTTTACGAATTCGTACCAAGATGATTGCCAACATTGAAGTTATGAATGTGATGTGGCAAAATACAAATTATTCTGAATAAGTGTGCATGTACGAATATTTTATACAGGTATAACATAGCCAGGTATCAATTTTCGCATATAAAATCACACAGAGGGTATCCGTATTGAAGAGTTCTGTATCACGGGCAATCTTTCTTCCTCTCTGTATACCTCTTGCTTCGATCTTTGGGACTTTAGCCGCCTCCTTCTCTCTCTCTCTTTCTCTCGGATTTAATTCATCGCCCGAGGCTCGTGTCTCTCGTGCTCGCGTTTACTCACGCTTGAACGAGCAGGGAGCCATGGCGAGCGTGTCTGGCAACGGGGGAAAGACGATCCGGCGAGCCGGGCTTCCACCCTCTCGTTTCGTTTATATAGATTATTAATTTACACGTCGCGACTGTGAGCAAGAGATTCATTTGACGAAGACGAAACGATGAGATGATGCGTGAGAGGGAAGAAATAAAAATGTTGAAGGATGAGAGAGTGGGAGAGACCGAGTTCGTGCACAAAAAGAGAGCAAGAGCGCGACGATATAATAAGTGGCATGGGTGAGAATAAGAGTGCAGTCGGAGTCCTCGCACCTGTCCCAAACTCGTTCGACCTCTCTCTCTCTCTCTGTATGTGTTTCCCATTAATGAGCTCTCTCTTGCTCTTTCTCTCTCTCTCTCTCTGAGACACGCACACCGTCAGCGATCATCACAGATTTAAAACTTGTGTGTGCAGTCGATTATCTTGCATTATGCAAAATGCGAACTCCTTCCCATTCCACTTTCTTCATCCTCTTCCTTCTCTCGTCTCGTCTCTTAATCGTTTAAGTGCTGGTAATAAATGGTTGTCGGATATGGTTGACATAATGCAAGCGCTATTACCGGGATAACTGAAAGCCTTGGGAATTGAGTCTTTTTTACCTTGACGAACAGACGCGTCGCGACATCTCTTTCCAGCTCCTTATCCCTAACCCGTTATCAAGCATTCAAATCTTCTATTTTTCATATGCATTAATACTATTAACCGCGATAGATTCTATTATTTATTTTTTATACACATATACATATATCTATATTATCCTTAATTCAGACGAACAGAGAGCGTTGTTACGTGTCTACCGTCTGCCAGCGCGATTGTCTCGTTAGAGATTCATTTGACATTATTTAAAACGGTCTATTTTTGCACACCTGTGACTCTTGATCGAGAAATGTCGGGACGCGATCGAAGCACGCGTGTGTACTTTCTATTTATATGTTTATGTAAATAGCGCATTGATTACAGGGAGACAGGGCAGGTTTGTTTAGCCGAGAAATAAATAACTCTCGATTGCCGGCTACGTCGATAACGAGGCAATTAAATCCGCGTGGCAGATCGTGCGATCGGAGATTTCTGACTCGAAACACCGACGATCTCTCGCGGTTGATCGCCGCAGTCGCGAGTCACCGCGGAGAAATCCACACGAGACTTGGTATTGTTTTCGTTTGAGCTCTTATTCCGTCTCTTTCTACTTTAATTACACTTTATTATTCTCTCGTCAAAGAAAAAATTGATACGCTTAAAAAGTCTATGCGGCTGGAGCATGTAGAGAAATTAAAGAAATGAATCGATTAATATGTCCGGGTAGCGAGAGATCGTTCCACGAGTCCAACAGGAAGGATTTATTTCTTCGCTTCGGGTGAAGCATTGAAGAAAGCGTTCGCGACACTGCTCGCATATGTCATAGCGTTCGCACGCTCCGGACATCACCCACACCGCGCCTGTACACGTGTACGCTGCGCGTCTCAACCGTCTGTCTTTTTGCAAAATTTTTTTTTTTTTTCACAATCAGGAACACCGTCGAGAGTCCTCGTCATTCCTCGTCTGACCCGGTAACTCTACCACTACTAGCCCACTTCCTATTAACTCTTCAGGCATTCCTAAGCCAATCGTACATACGTTTTCCGACTTTATGATCCTCGTACGAGTACGCCGGACCCAAAAGACTCACCCCGTCACCGAGAAACTTGTACACGATCCATAAAGTACAAATTCTCGAAGGATTCTCTCGTAAATTCTCTCGGAGAAATTTTATCCCGATTTCCTCGTATTCATTTTTATCTCTAGTCCCCGACATTTTGCGTCGAGTTAAATAACTCTTTTATTTGAAACAGTATATTTTTTTAAAAGTATATTTTTTATACATTCATGACAGTTAAATAAAAAATTTTTATCTCAGTTTTTCTCCGTACTATGTGGTTTTACAACTTCAGTTTATTAGAAAAAGTTGTTATTAATTGATTCAAGAACAACACACTTAAAAATCAAGGTCATCGAAGGTAATTTGTAACTGATATGTATGTATGAAAATTAGGAAAAACTTTTTTTAGGTTAAAAAAAACTTATTGACGCTTCTTTGATATACTATTAAAAGCTGTACCAAATTTTAAAAAGTTCTACTTCGTAAAAGTCAAGATATTCAGAGTTGAAGATCGTAATATTTAACATGTATTCTTATGGGAGAGTAGAAAAAATTGATTTTCGATAATGAATATCTCGAACTGCATGCATAGAAACTTCTTAAGGATGTATGAGCGATCATTTTTTTAAATATTAAAATTGGATAAATTTTTGGTATTTTATTCTTAAGCGTATGAATAAATGTCGGACCAAATTTGAAATCGTTTTACTAAATGGTTTAAGAGTTATCAAACTCCAAAATTGCTGATGTTTATTTTCACTGAATACAAATTTAAAAATATGAGATTCTTGCAATTTTTTAAATATATTCGTAGCAGTGTTCATTTTGTATAAATAGTAATTTCGAAATGTGTTTTACTAACATTTTTTAAAATTTAATTATTTCAACAATAAAAAAATGTTTCACTTATTATTAAAATATGCTCAAATTGATCATTGATAGTCAAACTATATGAGACTCAAAAAATTAGCAACTTTTTAGCAAAAGCCCAGATAGTTTAGGTTTTACGAATTTGATGCCAAGAATTTTTCATTTTGTTGGGATTGCTGTTCCATACATCCTTAAAATATACACATCCTATCAAAGATAGTTTATGCAAAATTTTAACAAATTCCTAAAAAAAATCGTCTCCCGGATGTACTATACATTAAGACATATCTGGATGAATGAAAAAAAAAAGAATTTGTTGGTAGAAGCAGCATAAAAATAAAGAGAAAGTTGTTCGAAGAAGGGACAGAGGAGGACGAATACTGAAACTCGAACGTTCAGATTTTTAATAGGAATTCTGCAAAATGCAGAGAGCGTATTAAGAACATGCTAATACAAGTATATGCAAGTGTATAATGTATAACTCGCATAGTTTATACACACAGGTGGTATATAGATAGTTGTGGAGTGCTTATAAGTTGCTCGCTCTCGAGGAGCGCGCGTGTCCGTGTACTCGGCAAGCTGTGGCGACACGCACTGCTAGCGATAATATCTTTAATTGCCGGTGCACCGAGAGAGGCTTAAGGCCAGTGACTCCGTTTGCCCATTTTATTATTTCGCGCGCTACTCTGCTATTTATATTGCCTCGTGTATCCTCCGCGCGTTATACTCGAACGCATATAAGTTCGCGTCGGTGTCGCGACGACGACGGGGCGATAGAAATAATTCGAAAGAAACGAGAATAAATAAATAAATGAACGAATGGCAAAAAATAAAAGGGAGCTGTTGGAAACGCGACTTCTTAGCCCCGTTACCGATGTTAAATACATATCCCACGGTACTACCAGACGCCAACTAATGTCCATGAATCCTTCTTATAGATATTATACACAGGACTATTTAAACCCGCGTGGCTAGGAGACTAGCCACACGACAACAGCGACAACGACGGCAGAATCTACGCTCCGTGTGCGCGCTCCAATAATGCGTTTAACCGAACCCGCGTGCACGCTCACCTGCATTGCTACACATGCTACGATGTATTACCACTCGAGCTTCTGATCCTACCAATGTGAGCACTCTGATCAACCTCGTTTCATCCATTCCGAGACGAGGCGAGCCGCCTGCTTCGTCGCTCTAATCCTTATTTTCATAGACCACCAATCTCTCTCGACTTACAACTCGCTTATTCTCTTTTTCTTTTTTCGTAACATATATATATATTGCATAAATTGAATTTTTTTCCAAGTGAGAAGTTTCTGCAAGATATGATAATGTTTTTGTCGTAGGAATTGAACGGACGCTTCTCGCAATCTATATATGCTTGCACGAAGCATTTATACGAGTGTATTTCAAGAGCAAGTAGAAACGTGTGTGCAGGTCAGACATGTGTCGAGTATCGAGAAAAGGGCGAGCGAGCCGCAGTACTAAACACGCTAACGATAGTTTAAAGTACCCTTTGGATTATTGGTACTCGATACGTCTATAAAATATGTAAATACCTCGGCAGCTACTCCTTTCCATTTTTTTTTCTCGTCTCTCTCCCGTGCTCGGTGCAAACCGCAGATTCCTCGTCTTAATGAATCCACTTACCGCTGCTAGCGCTTACCACTCGTAATGGTTATTACTCCTTTATATTTCTTATTTATTCACTCATTTGTTTATTTATTTCGCATTCTGTGGCGTTCTTCCTTTAATCCGCGCCGCGTGCCAAACCAGCATAGAAACACCGATCGTGTGCATTTTCATACCAAAGTGCAAGCTTTTTTCTTTTTTTTCTTTTTATTGGTGCAGGAAAAAATATGCGAGGTTCTCGCGGATGACGCGTCATAGCGGCAAAACGGTAATCAGTTATATGTATATAATGAAATGTCACAGGTGTCCTACCGATTGCCGTGCTAAATGCCGCCGAGTTCCCATACCGCTGAGACCATAGACTTATGCTTTCGCGCAGCAACCGTACATTATATCCAGGGTGCCGTTTGAGAAGAAATATTCCTCCGACGAGGAGCTAAAAAATATTCCAAGTGAACATTTTGAAATATTTATCACTCGAGACGAAATAATTTTGTGTCGGCTCAGAAATTAGTGAAAAATTGTACTTCTACCGAGATGCATATGTTTTAAACTCAAAGCGATGAATATTTTATTCGGGTGCGCCTGGGATGAGTTTTTCCGTTATAAGAAGCGCGATATGAACAATTATGAATAATGATAGAGGAATAGTGCGCGTATCTCTGGCGGTGTGCTCATCGTTCGGCCAGAATTCCGGCTAGGATCGATCGTAATTCGATATCGCGTGAGATATACGCTCAATAAGTTCGGAGAATGCAAAATAAAACGCTGGGGTTCACTTCCTCGTTATTTTCTGCATCAAGCGCATAGAACGTTTTTTCACCTCGCGTATGCGTAATCGCGCGTGTGGATGTACACGTTCCACGTACTTGTGTATACGAAATGGCTATCTGTCACGGATCGTTAGGAACTCTCGAGGAAGAGAATTATTCGATGTCCTCGATAGAGGACTCTCGCCACTCCAATCGAGAAAATACGTCATTCTGTTCATATCTCGGCGTGCCCGTACAGCGATATAAATATATTTTCTGATCAATACATCAATTGGAATCGCAAGTGACCGTTCTCAATCTTACTCAGAGTAATCTTCGCGTGCATGCAAATTTCTCGCTATCCATTTCGCTCGCTTTCGTGGAAATGTCAGATAAGTCCAAGACCAATTGGTCAAGTCGATAGATTCAATATTTTAAGTCACAATCGAATTTAATTTTTAAAATACACCATACAGAGAAAGAGACAGAGAGATAAAGAGAGAGAGAGAATGAATTAATGCATTTTATTATGCCTTGGAAAACAATCCGTAGGCAATTCGAAATAACATGTGATTATATATATATATAATAAGCTTAAATATTAATTATACAAATATTATTTAAAAAAAAACTAATCTTAAAAACTAACTTAAACTTAGATTTAAAACTAACCTAACACTGAATAAAATAATAACAGAAATATATGTAAATACATACAGAATAGAGTATATAAAGTATAATGGAGTACAATATTCCGTATAATATATAATGCAGTGCCGTGCAGTGAGTGCATTGTGCAGTGAATGAGAGAAAAGCAGAGATGTTTAATAAGTTATTTCTTACCAAGATAAGAGAAAAGAAGAAGAAGAGAAAACTCAAAGAGAATAATTATAAAGTGATTAATGTTTTTCAGGATTGGAATATATGTAGCGTCTCTATAAAACCATTCCCGAATTATGATTCTCATGAGAGAGTGCATATAGAAAAGGGGTTTGTTATGCGCCAGAAAAAAAGGAAGAACGAGGTAGAAGAGTCCAAAGGCAAAATGCGGGAGAGTTGTTTTTTGCCGTGCTTATGATCTCTCTTACTCGTTTCTCTACCAGGGAAAGAATACAGGTATGCTGAGTTAGTGACTCTCATGCGTTTCTCTCTCTCTCTTTCTCTCTCTCTCTCTCCTTGCGCTGCTCGGTAGAAAGAAAAGCCCGAGGGCTTCTCGCGAGGGTCCAAGTACGCGCGAGCTATTCGCTGAAGCGAGATCCACCCACGAGGAAGCGGAGAACACTCCGGCAGGTGAGGTGTCACGAGGCGCGCGAGTAATATATCGTTACTGTGTGTTGCGCGCGCCATCCGTGTAGGTTGATGCACGCGCGATCGAGCTCTCCTCTCTCTCTCTCTCTCCTCTCCTCTCGCTTCTCACTTTTTTCATTTCTTCTCTCTCCAAGTATCCTCATGATCAGCGAAAGAGTTCTCTTTCTTTTGGAGTACACACGGAATATCGCTCTCTCTCTCTCTGAACGCCCTGTGGCGCTCTCGCATCTCTCGCTCTCTCTCTCGCCTCGTCGTAACGCATTCTCAACTTTTCTCACTTCTGTCTGCATTCTTTTGTTCCTCTTATAATTGTACCAGCTTCGAATCTTGCTATCCAAAAATTGTTTGCATTGTCTTGAGGATATTTTGATCCTGGATATCGACTGCAACGTGTATAGAACATTTAGTAAATACCTGAAGGAATATTTCTTGATATGAAAAAAAGATACCATGCACGCTGAAATAAAAAAATTGTTGGTATCACCAGATATACAATTTGGTTGATCGTGATTTTATTTTATTTGGAATCGTATTGGAGACAATGAACAATCTATTTAATCTGATAAAGTAAATAATTAATATAGGAATATATTTCTGAATTTGAAGCTCTTCCATATCCTTCTTATTTTACAATCTCGAGTAAAGTCTCATGAGAAAAAGTAGAAAAGGAAGAGAGATAGAGAGAAAGTGTAGTGTAACGGAATAACTGATTGTGGAATGGTATGAAATGGACACTCCTTTTCATACGAGAAAAGTCTCAGTCGGTGCGTCGGAAAGAAAAATAGGGAAACATTATTTCGCGAGTAATAAAAGAGCCGATCAAAAGGAATCTCTCGTGTCATATCGGCCAGCCCATGCGAAACAAAAGCCTCCGCTACTTCGTCAGAGGTACTTTATCGATAATTTTGGCTCGATTATCGAGCGATTGAGGCGAACGCCTTATCAGAGATTGCAGCATTCGATGAAGACATTTCGCTGTGTGCATCCCCTTATCTGTGATCCTTTTGTTCGATAATCCGCGCGGCCACGCCTCATCAACGATTCATAATTCTTATCACGAACAATCTTGCAAATTGAGCGCTATCGGTTTCTTTCAGATTACTATCTGGCAAGAATGTTCTGATGGCATAAAACGCTTCGAGAAGGTTCGAGAGGCAGAGTCCGAAGACTCCATTCGTTAAAATGTTTAATTGGGAAAAATGCGAAATCGTCGTTTCAACGTGCAATATATGTATGCCCCTCGGAGAGCCTGATCGGCAAGTGCGTAATTCCAAGGCCTCGAAGGTCGAGGTTAATACACACGCACGGGATAGTTTAATTCTCTCTCGTTCCTCATTTATGAAGGTACGATTTTCTTTACCTTCAGGAGTGATATATATTTCTTATGGCTGGGGACGCTGTGAGAATCTCGAAGATCCCGGAAGAGACATTTGCTCGAGAGAGTTCGGCTCTCTCGCCGCTCACGGGTGCGCCGCACTTTGTACACTTTATTGCTACCATCTCGCCGCCGACTTTTCAATACACGATATCACGCGATATATTTACACACGCGTTATCCTTTGAATAATCGACAAATTATTGTGAATGACAAACATTAAATGCGGATAAGTTACCGGTATATGAGAAAACGTTAAGCCCTTCTCAGAAAATCCTTTCCAGAGACTTTTCAATATCTTGTTTATCTCCGATGCGCCTATATGCTCTATCGATCCGAGTATATTAGATTTTATATTCATATATATATATATATATGTATATGTTCTGATATGAAAGAAATTCTCGCGCTGGCGCGTGTATGAGAGAAGAGAGAGAAATGAAAATACTGTCGCGAGCACGTCCAGTGAAAATTACTTTTCCTAAGCGCAGAGAAATATAAATCCTTTTACAAGCAGCGGCAAAATTCGTGTACCGTATTCTTCTATATATATATTTATATTATATTTACTATATGTATATGTGAATATATATATTATGTATATATGTGTACATAATTCGGTATCCTCGGTTTGTGATCCTCGCGCAATTTATATGTAACCACTCGCGGGTGACTTGATGTATGGGGATATATAAGCGAGAGAGTGCGTGACCGTGCGTGACCGAGCTGAGAAAATCTCGCGTGTGCACCACGTCCGAGCATCGTCTTTAGTCTTCGTCTCGTTCCTTCGCCTCCTCCTTATTTCTCTCCTCAATCTTCTCTTCGTCTCACTTCGCTTTGAACTCCTCTCTCTCTCTCTCTCTCTCTCTCTCGTCCTTTTCTAGATTCTCCACTTTTTTTTCTTTATTCTCGTCCTTCTACCACTCGACGTGTCGTCGTCAATGTTGATCTGCCCCAAGTGAGTCGTTCCCGCGACCAGAAACAAAAATGAGTCTCTGTCTTGCAACAAGGTGACACACTTTTCAACCATGTATTCTTATACTCTTATTTTGATCAAACATACCTTGATTTAGACGCAGTTTTGCGTTCATTCAAATGATGCAACATATTAAATTATTATAACGAACACAATAAATAAATGACCATCTGGAGAAAACTTACAGGTCTTCGTAGTGTCCACAATAAGAGAAAAAAAGTAATTTTACTATACAATGAAGGTAATATCATAAACGATTAATTTCAGTTTACTAAATTTCGTTGTACTCCAAAATATATATTTTTCTAATACTGTACGATACTTGATTTTACATTTTGTCTCATTGTGGTTCTTTTCCATTTTTTTATGCACAGTTATTCTTACTTTCCATTCGATCATTGTTAATGATGCATGTAACATAATCATAATAAAATCGCTTCCGTAATTTTTTCAAATTATATCTTTCGGTAAAAGAGAGGAATCAAGAAACTAGATTTTATGAAAAATAAATTGAAAACTATACTAATTATTTTAAAATGTATTTAGGACTCTACATTCTGTCAGTGTTGATTCCTTATTTATAAAGTAGAACTGTCACGCTTAGATCGAATAAAATAAACCTTCTGAGATTCTGATTGGCTCTCGAAAATTTTGTTTTGTTTCCATAGCGATTTTAACCAAATTCATTGATGATGTAAACTGACAGTTTGTAAAAGGTAAACTGACGGATTTTCAAAACATGAATTTTTACACTATACAGAAGCAAAAATTAGCTCGCGCGAAGCGCGTGTTGAATCCCCCAGCTAATTTATAAAAACATTTCAGGTCACGTTGTTGATTTTTAATGATTCTTCAACGAATTATTTCCATTTGTATTTTTTATATATTTCCCAGAATTCTAGTTTTGAGAAAATGTTCTTTCTATTTTATCTGGAAGATTCTTCATCGAATCCTGTTGCTGTCAGGCACAAGAGCGGAGAGCTTGTCATTTGGACAAAGTATTATACGAGAAACGACACATGGAAGAGGCTATTTTATTTTCTCTCTGTTTCGCGGCGAGAGAGTATGGCGAGAGAAGTTCGCGTGCAGAAATGAAGAGCGGAAAAAAGGAGGCGAGAAGGGAGAGAGAAATTTAACGGAGTGACGAATGGGCCACCTGTCATATCGTTTACGCGACGAGTAGCAGCGCCGCGGAAGCCGCCTCCCAACCCGCCACGATAAATAATCGTTCTATCCCCAGAGAGAGAGAGAGAGAGAGAAGTAGGTGGAAAGAAAGTAAAAAGAAAGAAAGAAATAATAAGAAAAGAGAGAGATAAAAAATAATGGTGAAAAGGTTGAGGCACGAATACACCTAGAAAATATAGCGCTCTCTCTCTTAATGGTATAGCACACCCGAATTGACGCGTATATACATGCATAATATATAAACCCCCACACACAACGATACAATCTCCCCCGCACTACTTTTCAGAGCGTCTTCCTCAAATTACTCCTTTTTTTCCTCCACCAAGTGTCAACGCAATCGAGTTTCCTTGCGCATCCGGCAAGCAGTGACAAAAGAATTGCCACGCGCTTAAAACAATTTAAATTCTCTAAATTGAAGTTTACTCAAAGAGTAGCATACTGGTAACAAATTTTCGTTCCCATAAATACATATGTATTATTTATAGTATTTAGTTTTAGTTTCATTTTAATTTTGTATTTACTAAATCGTTTATCTACTTTCACCTATTCCTATTTCTTATTTTCTTCTTCTATGTTCTTCATTGATTTTGTATATTTGGCCTAAGGCTATGGCTAGGGCATAATAATAATAATAAATAAAATAATAAATATTATTGAGTCTCCGTTAAGGTTATGAGAAACACCTAACTTAGAGTGATTTTTTGGACACATCCCACACTCGTATTTTTCAAGCAAATGATGAATAAAAATTTTAATATGTTATGCAATGTATACTATAATAGGACATGACACTCTTGAAATTAAAAAAAAACCAAACTACATTTTTTTTGTTTTTTGAAATTCAAGAGTGTCATGCCCTAGTATAACGTACACTGCATAATATATAAAAATTTCAGCTCTTTTTCTTCAAAAATACGATCGTGTGGGATTTGTTCAAAAATTTACTCAAAATTGGGTGTGTTTTACATCATTTTAAGATTATTTGTAATCGTAAAAAATTTATCAATATCGTAATCGAGGATCATAGAAAACTCAATTGTAGTGAACTATCGTAAAAGTGACTGCAATTTAAAAATATGTGCAACAAAGATTTTTTTTCTTAAGTTAGGAGTCGCGTGAGAGTCTATTCAAAAGTTTGACTGTACGTGTTAACTAAACGTAAAACTATCACTTGAAATTTATACTGAATTGAAAATTTATACTGATCTCCTTTGAAATCGTATTACCATGTATCCAAAAATTAAAGAGACTTGACCATGTGGTAATCGAGATATTTATCTTTAAAAATAGCCACGTTTAACATGGGCTCTTGTGAAAGATTTAAAAATGCAACGATTTTTAATAATTAATATCTCGATTACTATAGATGGTGAAGCTTCATAAAATTTAATACACATCACAATATGACATCAAAGAATATTTGTGTAAATTTTCAAAAAATGTTGTCTCAAAAGATTTTCACACGGATACATCTCGGTGCTTTGCTTATTTTATTCTGAAATGTAAATTTGCCGGAACGAATTGAGCTAGTTAAATGAGGAAATGATAACAATAAAGGGTAAACGAATAATACCTACGTTTTCATTTTTTTGTTTCAGTCATTTAATTCTCCAGTTTTCCATATTCGTAAATTCGCATTGGCCATTTGTCTACGTATATAGCGTATGCATTTGTACACGGACGTGATGGAAAGGTGGAAGAGTGTGCGGGGGAAAAATGTTTGATTCCAACGTAGGAAAGAGTTGTGTGGTAGCTACGGGGCAACGTGATATCCATTTCATAACACCCACAAAGAGTCACCGTGTGAACGCAATCACTGGCTCTGCTACGAGCTTACGTAACGTCGAGGAGGTTTGCGCGCCTGCTCGGGCTCCCAACGTGAGGTCGCGAGTAAAATACGCGACGAACCTCACCATTTTATTCGACCGTCACTATCTAACATCGTCTCACCGTTTTTATACTCTATCCTCATTCTGATAAAACGGAACAAAGATCGATGTCATAAATTTATTGTAAAACGTCGATTCGGGCCATGATTTCGAGGATGGTACACGTATGATCTATATTTCTAAAAGTATGAGAATAAGATATATTTTTGGTGATTTTTGGTGGGTAATAATATTATTATTATTATATAAAACTAATTTTCTATTTTGTTAAATAAAAGTAATGATTTTTGTTATATTTTAAATGATTACTTATATTTACAGAATAGAAGTTAGGCTATCACTTATACTTTTACTAAATAGTTTTTAAAGATCAACTGCATGCTTCTCGTATCGACAACTGCATTTTATTGAATTTTTCCCGGCTACTTTTAGACACGCAGTTGCGCTTTTCTTCAAGTTATGACGTTCCGATGAGATGACATTTCGATATTTGACATTTCAAACTGACAGATGTAATTCGAGCCACCAATATTTCAGAGTGAATAAAAAATGAAGTGAGTCTCATTGAACGATCGAACTCGCGTCACTGCGAGCCAATCGGAATCACGAAACAGCGGTGACAAAATGACCAAGTTCATATATCACCCATCTATTTTACACATATATTAGGCCTCCTAAGCGCATGCTTCGCGTGCGCTAACTTTTAAGTATTCTTTTCTCTTTTCAGTAAATGGTTACAAAACATTTTCATTCTAATTTATTTATTTAATAAACTATTCAAAATTATTCGTAACGAATAAATTTATATCAATAAATCGACTAAAGTAGAAATCTCATATATAACTTTTACTTTCAAGTAAACAAAGTAACTGTTTTTTAAACTGTGTTCGGATACTGACAGAGACGGTCTAATTTACTTTTGAAATTCCTTCTAAATGTTTCACATTAAAATACACTGATATTTTTCCTCCATGTATTATTTTTTTCTTAATGATTATCACGTGTTCTGTTTATTGAAGCTTATTTTCCTCTTCGGATGATTGGGCTATTTTTATGTTAATTTTCTTATCGATGTATTATAGTAGTGCCAGTGACGTATTAAGTCAAATTTTATTCTCGTTAGTACACGATTGAAAATTGATTTTAATGTTTTCTAGAATTTCTATTAAAAATAAAAATTATTAAATTTAATTGCGTTCGAATGTGAATTCAACTTAAATCTAATTCTGTAATTAAAAAAAATGAGTTTGTAGTACGATTATAGCAGCTATCATTTTTATATTACGTATTATTATCTATTTTTAGTTTAATATTCCAGTTTAAAAATTTCTCTTTTTAATCGTTTTAAGAAAACAAATTACTTTTAAGTAATAGATGTCAATATTTTTATTATATAAAAATAAATTTTTATTTTGTTAACTAAAAGGCATGATTTATGTTGTATTTTAAATGATTACTAATTTAGAGAATACAGGTTGGGCTCCCACTTACTTTTAGAAAAAAGTTTTCAAAGATCAACTGCTTCCCGTATCGATAACTGTATTTTATTGTATTTTTCCCACTACTTTCAGTCAGTTACATTTTTCTTCGACTTCTGACATTTTGATGTTTGACATTTCAAACTGACAGATACAATTCGAGCCACTAATTTCAGAGTGGATAAAAAATGAAGTTAGTCTCATTGAACGATTGAACTCGTGTCACCGCGAGCCAATCAGAATCACGGAAAAGCGATGACAAAACAACCAACTTCACTAATCACCCATCTATTTTATATAAGAGGAAGAGGATATGAGGAAACAATAAAGCATGCATTTGAATTTAAACGTAAAGAATTTTATTGTTTGTTGGAATTGATTGGTCTATACATTCTTCATTTTTGTACATTTTGAAAATTAATATTTACTCCTAGTACAGTAAAGTTTTAAATTGAAGTTTGAACAAACATTTTTGAATGCGTGATGTACTTCTCGAGTTTGAAATCCTATGCATTGATCTCAAGCCTATATAATTTATTGTCATATAGCTGATTATTATTTGTCCAATAAGCAACACGTGTTGGCGTTTACTGCACAGTCGAAACGCGCTAACGAGACGCCTCATCGTTTTTTGTTATTTTGTTTATGTTTTGTCAACTAGAAAATGGATAGATATTTCGTGCGAAACAGCGAGAGTCCGAGAAAATTGCTCGGCTCTGACGCTGC
Source organism: Cremastinae sp. A BG-2022a (assembly GCA_030522545.1). Classification (NCBI taxonomy): domain Eukaryota; kingdom Metazoa; phylum Arthropoda; class Insecta; order Hymenoptera; family Ichneumonidae; species Cremastinae sp. A BG-2022a. The sequence goes on along the minus strand of JAPYYW010000147.1, from coordinate 50,682 downwards.
GCTCTGAGATCGGGCCGGTTGACAATTTACTTGGGGAAAGCACTCGACACCGCGGCAGGATCGCGGTGAATTTTATTATTATTAGAAAATTTCTTGGAAGGACTCCCGTCGCGAAATGTTTAAGACGGAGACAGCATCCGGGGCTAGCTCTCGTTGATATAACGGTGCATCACAGAAGCCGGAGGATAAAGATAGAAAAAAATGAAGGAGAGGATTGGATTATAAGTATAGGAAAAGGCGCGGGAAGATGATAAAAAAAAAGTGTGCGCGAGCTTCCCGCGGCGTGTGTGCTCGGTAGAACTTTTGCTCGCTCGTTAAATCGTCGCCTCTGAATCCCGGGCCTGCTGACCATAAGCCAAGCGGGATAACGATCGAAACAATTTTCGCTATTCGAAACGAGCTTTACCCGCCGCTCGGGTAATACGAGCACATGAACGCCACAATTTCATTGCTAACAAATGAAGCGAGATATCCCGAGATTTAAAAAAAGCCTCCACATCAGGATATGCCGAGCTCGTGAACGTGAAATAACATACTTTTTTTAATTCCTATCTCGATTTCACCAATCCCAGTAATTATTTTTCGAACGAGAACGAAGGATGACGGCCTCTATTTTATTCTTTTGTCCGCAGCGGATCCTCCGATGGTTTATCCCTCGCATCGTCGCGTTTCGTTGCAAATTCAGCGGAGAGAAATATCGGGCTCACACGTGAGAGAGCCCCGCATCTTATTGGTGCTAACGGCAGAGCGTACAGGTGTCCGTGGCATCGGGTATCTAGAAAAGATTCAGAAGCCAGAATCTCGCGGGATCGCGGCGTTTCTTCACGGAGCCGCGAGAAAGGGAGAAAGAGAATACGAATAAGGAGGAGGAGGAGGAGGAGGAGGAGGAGAAGAAGAGGAAGAAGTATGAGGGAAAAAATTGGGTATATGCAGGAGAGCGACCGTGCGCTCGAGAGAGGATGAGAAAAGGATGGAACGCGCGCGCTGAGAGTGCGGCCCGTGCGTGTTTCGCCTCACTCTCTCGGAGCTCGCGTTCCTACCAATTGCGGATTTAAACACCGATTCAGACCACATGCGAGAGAAAAATAAACGAGAGACGAAGAGAGAGAGAGAGAGAGCAAAAGATGGGTCGAGGGAAAGATCTGATCTTGGTGTGTCCAGCAGCAGTTACGTTTTACCGGAGCAAGGAATAGTATCTTTACAAAATGGTGCAAGAAAACGGAGTAACGTACGCTGTATAAGATCTCGCGAGGGTGCACTTTGGATTCCGCCGATGCCTCTAACCCAGCTTCCCTTCTTTTTTAATCCGATCTTCCTTCCTCGCCGCGATCGTACACCTTTTACTGCTCCGGTATTCCCTTCTTCTCTCCCCCCTCCCCGCCCCTCTATCACTTTTTACTATTTTTTTTTTTCATTTTCCCTTTCTCACCTTTTACTGATTTTTATTCCGTACGCTAAGAGACCCGGGTTTGTTGATTCAACCAAACGAATTTATTGTAACATTTTTATTTAGTTTCGACGAAATCTTGCGATAAAATTTGAAACAAATTTCATTTGTTAAAAGAATGAAAATTTAGTAACATTTATCAAATGTACTGTTAATTTTTTAAGTGATTTGTTACTGTTAACGAAATGACGCTTACTAAATAATATAATATATTTTTAACTAATAAGATTTGTTACATTGACAAATATTATTTGAAATAATTGTGTTTGTATGATATGTTTACCAAATAATATATTTACTTTAATATAATGTCATTTACTTTTAACTAATTCGTTTTATTATATATTGAGTATATAATTTAAAATAATGGTTTTTGTTCAAATAACAATAAAATATTAATGTGAATTTAATAATTTTTTTTCCCATATATTCCACATTATTTTTGTTTCATTTAACGAAATCTCGTTGGTTGGCAGTTCGTTTAGTTGTACTGACGAATATTATTTGAACTAACTGTATTTTTTGAAATAGCAAAATAAAAGTAACAATTAATTGTACTTTAAAAAAGATACTTTTCAAATATTTGTTTCGATCATTAAAATGACATTGCTCGCATTATATATTTATTAAATTCTATAACAAATATGATACACTTTTAAGTATTTTTTCGTTTTATTGATAATTACTATTTTATCAAGTTGTATTTGAGTAATTTCAGGTCAATTCAACAACGATTTATTGATGGTGACCACTTCGATTTTTCAGTTATATTTAACATGTTATTGTTGATGCAAAATGGAATATATTAGCCCTCTACCTTAACGATGTTGTGCCCAAGATCGAAAATGATGGAAAATTTTTGATAATTTTACATAAACCTCGCCTTTATTTTCTCCTCTCTCTCTCATTCTTTCTCCTGATTATCCCGAGTACTCCCAACACCGTCGTTATTGTCGAAAATCGTACAATTTTCACCGATTTCCCATTTCTCGTCTCTCCATCTCTCTCTCTCGCCGCAGTTTGGACTTAAATATAGAAATTTGACGAGGCAGCGATTATATATTCCGAGAAATTATTGAATACGATCTAGATAGGATATAGAATCGATTGAGGAAAAAAAATCAGGATGGTTGGTGTAATAATGGTAGGTGCGAAAAACACGCGATCTCTAGCACGGATTGGACGTAAGGTGAAAGCGGGAGCAGCGGGTTTAACGTGCTTGAGCGAACACGTGGAGTTTAACACGCTCCCAGAGAGCATTATTACACATCTCTCGCGGTTCGAAGCTCGGAAAGCGCGCGCGTTGTGTGGCGAGAAGCAGGCTCCGCGCGGAAAAGACAATGGTTCGTTCGATGTCCTCGTCGGACAATGGCTCAAACAATGCTCTGGACCGCGAGATCCCCGAGCGAGAGAGCGAGACGCTCGGAATGAAAAAAAAGGAGGAAAAAAAAAGAAAAAAAAAAGAACGAGCGAGGGGATCGCGAGATGGAGCTAAAACCCGGGGAGGAACACACATATTATTCGCTTTATTCTCTTATATGGATATAATATCGTTATCGTTCCGATATTTATCGCTAGTTCTCTCACTCACGGGATAGCTTGGAACACTGTGTTATTCATGAAATCGTGAGGGATAAATATCACGGCCAATCCCTCTCGGTGCGAGAGAGTTGATGGAAAAAGAAAAAAATAAAAAAATGTGTGATTTTTGCGGCACAAAACCCACATTTACCTACGTGCATGCGCATATCATTTTTTTTTTCTTACTTTGCCTTTTTTCATGTCGCTCCTTCTCTCCTTTACCTCTTTTCTTCCCTCACTCACGATGATATAATTCCCGTGATTTATAGTCGCATTGTAACATCGAATAGTCTATCTAATGATTATTAAGTGCTATCATTTTCTGCTTGGTTATATCTCAGTCAGTTTCATTCAGGCTCAAGCCAACAAAACGTGTTTTTCCACAGCCACGTTGGATATATTCAACATGATCGTAACATTGTCAGCGCTATTTTGTTTCCCCGCGCGCGACCAAATTATTCCCTCGATTCGCTTGTAAAAAGCCGATCGAATTCTCCGTGCTGCATGCATATATCTATGGGAGTCGTAGGGAGAATACACAAGATTTACCGCTCGTTAACTCCCCCTCGTGATCGTGTTTTGTAATTAACAAACTCGCGCATTGATTTATTTCTCGAATCTCGTGCGTCACGAGAAAGATAAAAAAAACCCAGACTGTCCGCTTGCATAGACATTTCATCGGATATATAATCCTCCAATCATATCTTCGAAGATTTTTCTCCCATCAGCTTTCAATATCACGTATTCTCATTGTCTTTTTGTTGCGGCTTTCCGGAGGTTATTCAGCCATCCTGGCAAGTCCCGCGAGAGTTGACAGGTCTCGCTTTTTGTTTGTACTACGAAATTCTCGTTCTCCGTTTCTCCCTTGCGAACGCTCTCCGGTAACAGACGCCAGGACATTGATTCATCCTTGCATTCGCGCGAGGATATATGTTCAATGGTGTTTCTCGGGACCAAGCTGAGTTTTCATCCTCGAGCTCGCGAGAGTACCCATATACAATATACAGCATATATAGAGAAAGAGTGAATAAGAGGCTGAAGAAACGTATAACTGATGTGATCCCAGCACGGCCGATCGCAATGACCGTCATCAGGAGCGAAGAAAAAGTCTCTCCCTCGTTTTCATCTCGATGAACAAAAAGTCCAAATATATCACTATATTTTATCGGCAAGCTCTTTGTTTCATGCAATAATTTCAGAGTAAATTCAAGCAAAAAAGCACTTCCATAATTTGTCTACACAATTCTTATTTATATGCACTCTGAGAAAAAATTTGGTTGAATCAACTAAACGACGGCCATTTTTTTAACCCGCCGCGTGCAACGGTGGGTCATTTGTGTCCCGCCCAAATATATTTTTCGTTGTACCTCGTGATTAAGGGAGGGGAAATTTTTACTATCCCCACCTAAAAAAATTTAGGTACGAAGGGGAGTCGACCCTTGACGCCTGAGGTCCAGTATCTTTTGAGCCTTTGCCACGAGCACACGGTTTTCTCCCGGGACACGAATGACCCACCTTTGCACGCGGCGTTGACCGATTACGTTATATTATACATGAGGTTTTGGGCACTGAGATGGAAAATCGAATGTTGCGTACAGATTAGTTGGGGAAATGGAAGCGATGTGCTTTATGTATGGGTAATCGCGATGAAGTAAAAAAAAACGCTTTTTTGCTGGGTTGTGTGTCAAAAACCCGTCTGCGATCATCACAGACTTATTTACTGTTCCAATTGCATCTAATAAATTTTATTTTGGTTTCGTTTATTATTTTTATTAAAATATGTAAGAAAATAAGTGTAAATTTCATAATAAATACGTACTAATATGTACAGATGGGTAAAATTTTTCTCATTTTCAGACTTTAAATTTAAGCACTTAATATTAAATAAATCGAGCGACAATTTTTTTCTCGAAAACAATATTCTTCATAGCTTTAATTTACCGCTAATTAAATTAATTTCAGTTAATTAGACTCGGAGTTACGATTTTTTAGTGCAACGACTACTTTTCGTCAGATTGCTTCAATTATTTAAAAAAATATATATAAAAAATGTTTTTTTTCCGAAATTATTTTGATCGGCGAATAAAGTACAAGATTTGTACTAGTAGCAGGAATTTTTTCAAAATTTTAAAATAATAATAAATTGGGAAATTAACGGTGGGACACAAATGACCCACCTTTGCACGCGGAAGGTGCCGAAAATACCTTTGCACGGGGCGGGTTAATTCAACCTATCGTTCATTTCCATGTCGAAAACAAAAAGCATACAAACTAAAATTTAGTTGAATTAGATAAATGTCAAGTTAAATTTACTTGATCTAATTTAGTTGATTATATAGTTTAGATGATTCAACTAAAATTCTAATGCTGCCTCTACATGTTGGGCCAACTAAGGCCAATAACAATCATTTCGAGGGTTAGTTGGCTTATATTGGTGTAAGTTGGCCCAATGTTATTTGTTCTCCCCAAATAAATTTTTTAAACATTAATCAACAAAAACATTGAAATTATACATGAAAACATGCCAAATAACTTTTTTATGCACGCTGGCATATACGTAATCGAACTTGATACGTTCTAATTTGGAAATTGGTCTGCATTGGCCTACGTTGGTCTACGTTGGCCCAAGTTGGACGTTGGCCTTAGTTGGCCCAACGTGTAGAAGCGGCATAAAGTAGAGGCTGTCATGCTTATAGCTTTCAAAATATTTTGTCTTTGTTTCCATGGCGATGGTGACCAAATTCATTAATATCGTGAACTAAAAATTCATTAAAAATAAATCAACAGTTCTTAGAAAATCACTACTGTGACAACAGTTTGTGTATGTTAAAAAAGTTTGGTTGAATCAACTAGACTATAATCAACTAAATTTACTTTGACATTTATTCAATGAAATTAATTTTTTATTTCTATATGCATTATATTTTCACCACAAAAAAAATGATAGATTGAATGTAAAAAATACCATGTAAGATGAACTAAATATTTGGTTCACTCTTCATATCAGCTCGTTTAGTTGATTCAACTAAACTTTTTTCTCAGTGTACATTGATTCTTGAAAGTAGAAGCTAGCGCGCACTTCGTACGCATCTGTATATCGCCTAGTAATTATAATATAAACGAAAAGGTGACGAGTAAGTACAAAATTCTAATTGCATTGTTTGTTGATTAGAGAGAGGCATGTATATATGTGTAGACGAGCCTAAAATGAGAGAGAGGGCGATCCCACGCACTCGCTCATTCTGGTTGCGGCGTCATTAATCGAGCTTCGGGGCTTCGGTCACGTTAAAAACTCGATATACACACAGGAGGGATCGGTACACATATATTTATAATATAAATCCAGGTGAGCGCGAAAGATACGAACGCAAAGGTTAAGCCAACGATTTTCACGCTTGGCTACCCGCGTGCCCCGAAGCGGGCGACACACACACTCTCCTCGCCTCTTCTCACTCTTTTTATTCTTTCTCTCGCCGCTCGTTCCATCTCACTCCCGGAGCGTTCCATCGGCGCTCCGATTCTCAGTCCACGTCCTCCTATCCTCCGCGAGTCTCAATCGACTTTCATCGAGTCCGGAAATCTTTCTTTTCCCTTCTTTTCCTTCCACTTTCTGCGAGGATTGCCCGAGACGTTCTCCCGGACATTCCCACGCTCGCGCGCTCTCCCAATTTCATTTATTTCTTTTCTTTTCTTTTCGACAATCTTTTCTCTCGAGCCCCTCTCAGAGGCTATTTGTTAATTATTGACAATAAACGAGATGTCCGTAGAATACGACCCAGGAAATATCGAACGTTCGAGGTGTTACCTTCTTTTTTAATTGAAGAGTTAAAAACTGCAGCCGAGGAAAGTAGAAAAATGCCTCTCGAACGCATTTTTTCCCCTCATTACACTTTACGCCAATGTAATTTAATTAACGAGTGCCGCCGATAGAATTTTAAGCTGTAAAAAGTTGCCGCTCGAATTCGAAAGTGAGTGCGGACGGTCATTCCACAATGTTTATCGCTCCTGGAACTTATCAGAGCCACCATAAAAAACTTGAGGCTTTTAAATAAATCTGAGTGGGCTATGGATAGAGGAGAGGGAGCGAATGAACGAGTGTGTTACTCGTTAATTATGAGATTTCGATGCAAGGGTCAAATCAATAACTATAACTGGTCATACAGAGTAAACGTATATCTATCAAATACCATATTTTTATCACGAGAAATTTATTTACAATAACCGCAAATATATACCGGATGAGGTTTTGACATTTTTCTATCACCGGAGTTTCCGAAAAATATCCCTAAATATTTAGAAAAAGTACAACTTTTAACTGACGAAGAAAATTATTGTTTAAGGACTTATTTATTTATACAGAATATAATTACAAATTCATTCATAGACTTTCAATGATAAATTATAATCGATGGTTTTCTGTGTGTGTGTGTGTGTGTGTGTGTGTGTGTGTTTTTAATAATGTAAGAGACACATGATTTAAAAGGAATATAATGGTTTAATGAAGGATTATGAAAAGACTCGGGACTTTAATGATTTTGCCATTTTCCGAGTTTGTAAAAATGACAATGAGGAGAAGGAGTTGAAGGCCGGCACGAGTCCGAGCCCCATGCACGAGAGCGTTAAAAAATTTAATGCTCGACGGAATTTCCGCGTGTCTGCAATGGTTACGCGCGTACATGCAAAATACACGTTGCCAAATGGAATGAAAATTTATCGTTTCTCGTGTACAGGAAAGTTGTCCTGACTTTTTCATTAAAAAGAAAAATAAAAAAAAAGCGAACAAAAATTCTCTCCTCCCATCTCACTTAAATACATTCGAAGCATGTGCGAGTAATTGATAATTTGGCTTTTTTCAAAATTTCGATACGATCACAATTTATTTTTCGATATATACGATGAGATTTTTCCAGTAGTTATCGGATCATAAATATTCGATCGCCCAGATCCAAGCTGGAGCGAGACAACCTGCACACGAGTCTCTACCGGGCGTCACACAGGAATACTTGTAATTAAACACTTAACGAAGAATGTAATCCCCAATTAATTAACGTCGACCAAATTATACGCGAAGATGGAGCAGGCTGTAAGGAAGGAATATAAACGAGGTATAAAATTGTTCATACAGATTGATAAGAATAAATTAATAAGGAATAAAAGAAGGGTGTATAAAAAAAAACGTGGACATTATTCGTCAATGGTATCGTGGCTCTCCAATATACTTGCAGCACATTATTTTTTCTTCGATGCCACGTCCTCCTCGTTTTTTTTTTATTCTTTTCTTCTCGGCCAGATGCTCTCGCACGATTATATTTTACGTGCGATTCCGTGACGAGTGATCATTCTGCCCTCGTTTCATTTATATTTTAATTCAGGCTGCACACCGCGAGGCCTCTGTAGATATTAATTAACGAGCGCTTCACAAACCGACGTACGCGTCTTAATGCGTCCGGGGTATATTATCCTGCGATACAGATCCCCGCGCATAACCAAGCGACGTGCCATTATAGCCAGAGAACGTTAATCTTCTTTGGCTCATTTCTGCCAATTCACTACGCCGTATATTTCACATTATACATTGTTTAATACTTCCTCTTAAATATATATATATATATATATATATATATATATATATATATACGAATATTTTTATGATATTTAATAATAATAATAATAATAATAATAATAATAATAATAATGTTATTTATTGACAGATATACACATATTTGTTTACATGTTTTAACACAAACGCATATTCTCTACGTCTCCATCTGTCAATCATGAGACATTGACCTGAGTCCTTCAGCTCGTGAAAGACTATTTGTTTTTATCGTTTTTAATATTTATTTACAGTGTATAATTAATTTTTAATCCAATATAATTACAAGGACGTTTCTTTTTTAATACTTTATAATTTAGATATGCAATTCGTTATTAGAATGAATCAATTAGAAATTTGTATTCCTTTGTACTGCTTTTTAGTTTTTTTTGTACATTTTGTTATTCTTATCAATTAGTTTTTGTTGATGTATTCTAATATTGCTAATATTTTCTGGGATAGTTTTCTGGGATATTTGTACATAAACTGCTTCAGTTATGGCATTGTTACTATAATTCTCTTATTCAAAGTGATAATCGTTCAAAGATTGGCTTGATTTTAGTTTTTCTTTTTTTATATCATTCTTGGTTATACTAGCTTTGAATATCAGGTTTCGTATGGGTGACGTATTCTGCAAATTTTTCGCAGAGCTGTAGTTTCTGCTATTTTCAGAATTGCAAGGGCAGATTTTTTGCCATTTATAAATATCGGAGATCCGTATATTCAATAATTTGGCGGTATATTCTTATGTATATTTTTGCTGAAAGGATAAACTTTACATTATTATTTTGTAAGATTAAAATTTGATCGTTCAAGTTAAATTTTTTGTCGATGGTAATTCCTAGATATTTTACATGGGTTTTGGGTGTTATTTCCGTTCTTTGTAATTTAATTGTTAGAGATGATTGGTTAATTTTATGGTTGAATATTAATAATTGTGATCTTCATCTATTGAACGATACATCGGTGTTTGTGAACAGGTTTTTGTATTTTGGAAATTATTTTGATTGGAAATTAACGCAGTATTGTCTGCAAATTGTAAAATATAGTTTTTGGGGTTTATTTTTAATGATTTTTTTTGTTAATACAAACTTTGCTTCTTCTGTGTTTATTTTTGCAAAACTATATAGAGGAAAAGGAGATGGCTCTCATCGAGTCCCGTGACCTTTTTCGTCGTTGAATCTTTTGTTATTGTTGTCGGCGAAAGGATTTTGATCTCATCGTACACCGGGGAACCCAAGTCGCCAAATGGATTTCTGAAATGTGAAACCCTGGCGTGGTCGTTCCGTAACGGAAGAGCGAAACGTTAAACAAGCCTGGTTCACGGGGTCTCGCTCGCTGCTTCTATGAGGAGCGAAATATCGTCGCTATTTTTTTTCTCTTTTTCCGAGAGGAAAAAATAAAAAAAATCGGAGGCAATAATTTCACGGAGATTTTAGAAGCTCGGATGATCCGTTTGGATCCGGGAGAGGAGAATTCCTCGTATCGCAAACTCCAGCACGAGGATGAGGCGAGGATCGTCTGAGAAACTCGGGCCTTATCACTCGGGAGGCTACGTAAATGTCCTGGGCGTGGGTGTGGCGAATGGAGCGCGAGACCGTTGTGACTACGACAACGACGGGTCGCTCTTCCTTCTTTTCCCTCTCAAACGGCATGCGCGAGCGTACACACCGTATATTTCCATATACACATCGAGCAAATTTACCGTAAGCTCTCGCGTTACACTGTCACGTGCCTCTACATTATTTTAAACTTTCCAAAAAAAAGTATATAAAATAATTTCTCTCTCTTTATTCCGCTTTTAATTCTCTTTATTTTCAAAAGTTGCCGTCGCTCTCAGATTTATCAATACCATTTCTAATAACCAATGACAGGTCGTATTCGTTTTAAATCGCGATAATATCGAACACATGTTTCTCATGAAGCATGCGGACACGTTGATAATTCGCCCAACCAACGAGTGTGTCATTAATTTTCCTATCGATACAATTGAGTCACGTTTAAACTTTGTTTTTTAGCTCTGTCAGATCGTGATACCTGTGCGAGGGAAATGCTTTCGTTTAAATATAAATTGTGCTCGATTGATCGATGAAACATGTGTATATGGAAAAAAGAAAATGATATTTTGTGAGTGAAACGTGCGTTAAATTAAATTCCGCCGTTTCAAGCTTCCTTATAACCAGCACGACACGAAGAACTGTGGCGCGGCGACTATTTCCGTATAAGTAAATATTTCTTGGTCATGGAATACGGTTAGAGGAGCGAGCAAAGAGAGTGTCACCTGTGCAGGTGCAAGCAGCTGTTGCATTTAACAGTGGTTATATATACATTCGCGCGCGGTTCCGAGCTCCTTGCAAAGAGGAAAGTGGATGCAGAAAAAGAGGTAGGAGGGCGGCCGGCGCGGAGAGAGAAAGAGAGAGAGAGAGAGGAGAGACCTTAAGAAGTTTTGCGATAGAAAAGGCTTTTGCGCTGCTTCGCTCCCGCGGGGGCTCTCTTTATAATTAGTTGGTGAGATGCGCTCGCGGCTAGGCCTTTTCCTATACGAGAACCCCCCCCCCCCCCACCACCTATATATGCACACATTTATATACACATTCCTGCATATGGACAGTCCTCGTATAGTATATATGCTCTTATACCGAGGAAAAATCCGCGCTCGCTCCCTGCTCACGTATCGTTGCTGCATCGGACCCGTTAAGTGACATCGCTCCGCTCTCAGCCAACCTCTGCCGTAACACACACACACACACATGCACGCGCGAATAGTCCTCCTCGTATATTTCCCCTCATATACGGAATAAAATCCCGATCCCAACTCCCTGACTCTCCATTTATTTCTTTGCAACAATCGAGACCGTCTTTCTTATTTTTATTCTCCATTTTTCGCAAACTTCAACAAATTTTTACAAAATGTTAATATTGTAAATATACGGTAAATGTTTCAATTATATTGAACAGTCAGGAATGTTTAGTGATTTTATCCGATAAAAAATATTTAAAGGAAAAAACCGCCATTATTTCGTGCGATAATAAAAGTTTTTAATTTTTTTTTCTCGAAAACTTGCCGTTTGAATGATTTTTAAACAATGTAAAATTATTATACTGAAAAATCGAAGTACAAATGAGTAAATTTCACAAATTTCCCAGAAGACAAACAACTTTGAGAAACGATAAAATATAGATGAATATTTTTGATTTGAAAGGAACATCTTTGAAGAGAGAGAATTTTACACGACAAAAAATTACTATGTTAAATAGTACTGTGGTAACGGTTTGTATAAAGTTCTCTGAATATATTTATTTAAAGGATTTTTTGAGTAAATGAAGTGGCACGCCTTAGAGAATACCATAAATATAGTGATTATAAAAAGTTAAATCGCGTTATTGTATTGTCAATTTTGTTTGACAAATATGATATATTATTGCAATCAATAAAAGTTTCGAGCATTCAATATAAAATTTTCTACAAAAATAGAGTGAGAAATAATACAAGTGTTCAATTAATAACAATAGTGTATTCAATTATTTATCGGTACATGTTATTCAATAATTGGGACATTTACCTTAATAATGGGGACAGAATTTCTTCAAATTTATACTGATTTTCTTTGACATTATATTAATATATTTGAAAAATTTAAAAAGGTTTTAACATGTGGTAATCGAGATACTTGTATTTTTCAAAATTGCCACTTTGAACATATGGGTTCTTATGAAACATTTAAAAATGCGACGATTTTTAACAATTAATATCTGAATTACTGGATGATAAATTTTCATAAAATTTGACATACATTTCCAATATGACATCAAAGAAGATTTGTACAAATTTCCAAGAAATTCTGTCTCAAACGATTTTCACGCAACTCATCCTCAATATTTATCCTCATGCTCGCGAGAGTAAGTGTCGGACTATTGTCAAATATGTCGTCGTTGTATGGGTATAAGTTATATGGAGCCATGAGAGTGGACCAGCGGAAATAATATGTTTTTTTTTCTTAGTCTAATGAGACTCTCGAACAAAAATACACGTTAGTGTGTTGGTAGATCGGGGAGTATCGTGCTTCCCTGAAGGCAGGTTTTCATTCGACTTCGTGCCAATACGGCATTAGGATGTTTTACCGGGGTACGGGGCTCTTCGAACAAGCTGCACGCCTCGTTGGGAGAGACGCACATGCACACGGAGAGAGACGCATCTCGGATGCGCGAGGCGTGACGCAATTTTCTTCAGCGCAGTGATTCAAGGAGGAGTGAGAAGCGCACGCGACCCGTATATTCTCATGGCACACTCGGGAGATCGATTCTTTAATTAGCGAAGATGCTAAGACGAATAATATAACGCCTTATACGCGCTACGGCACGGAGCATCACGAAAATATCATTCATTGGCTCTCCCCCCCTCCCACTCTCGATCGAATTTATTTCTCTTTTTTCCATCATTTTCGAGCATCAATTTTTAATATTATATTCGTTGATATCGACCGTGCATAATTAGTGTACACCAATATACATATATCCTGGATCGTAAAATAGTGCTGGAACAGGATAAGAGATTCAAAAGAAAAAAGTGGAATTGATGATTTATTTATATTACCACTGATGTAAGCATGCATGTTAGAGATAAATTGTGGACGAGGGCGTTTTAAAATGATGTTTCGTGTTCTGCGCTATCTGCATATCGACATTTTTTTCTCTTTCATTCAGCGCGACTTTTTTCATCTTCTTCAAATATCGTACGGCATATACTATATTCGTGTGTTGTGCATTGCCCATAGGGAGATCTAATCTCGCGGTGCGAGAATGAACTGGAAAAAGTGTTTGGGAGGCGAGGGGATTGGATCTGCAGTGCCATGCTGAGAACATGCGACCGGAAGACACTATTCTTCTCTCTTTCATTTTCACATCATTCGCTAAGATTGTCATGAAAACAAGAAGAATTAGATGAAATGCATTTAAAATAAGTCATGCGTATAAACAATTGGGTCTTTCAATTTAGGCACTAAACTACACTTTGAAATAAAGAAAACAATTTTTTCACTTCCTGAAAGATACATTTATTGATAATGCTCTCTCCAAATTTTATTTAAAAATTCGTAAAATTCACGGGGATACAGTATTTTATGTGAAACTGTTCCAAAATATGCATGAGCGTGCTGAGCGGCAGACTTTGAACGCGTTTTTCTCGAAATCACATTTTTCAACCTGGTTAACAACATATCTAAAAAACTATTCATCCAATTTGCATAAATCAAGTTTCAAAATGTTTGTAAATCCAGTCTCTATGGCACCACATGGGGGTTTTTTTATAAAGAGCCTCCTTGTATTTTTTTTCAAAAACGATGCAAATTTTAGGTGAAAATGGAAAAAAAAAGATTAGCTGGTCCGCTTTTTTTTAGATATCGAAAATTCCCTACGTGATGCCATAAAGCTACATGTCTAGTTTATAAATTTTTTTTTGTATTTTTAAAGTAAACGGTATAGCTTAATTGTTGTCAACCATCAACCAGTAACTTCATTGCAGCGTCAGTTTGGAAACGACGTACACCGCAAATTATTGTTAAGATTTAAATGAAAAATGTTGTATACTATCATCGATATGTATACATATATAGAATACCGCAGTATTCTTAAAAAAAAAACATTCATCGTTTTCTCGAAAAAAATTGTGGAAAAATACATCGTCCTTTCGCGCGTTCAAAAAGTGGATTAGTGCCTTGATTTTTATATAATTGCCCATGGTAACTTTTCGGAATGCAGAGTGATGGTATAAGGAGGGGGAAAAGGCATAGAAGAGGGTGAGGCAGCGCCGGTCACGACCGCTCCCTGGTAAAATAAGCCAGCATCAGGTAAAATAAGTTCTGCAAGGCGGTACAGTCTCTCTCTCTCCTATCAAACGCACATCTTCCGCAATCGCGAGGAGCGGTGAATGCGCGATGCCGGATGGTCAACAACCTCTTTACCCTCTCGCTACGTACCATCTCCTCCTTTTTTTTTCTCCACTAGCTTGCTCCTTCATCTTATATATCCCCTCCACTTAAATATAATAATATCTTTTTCCTTTGGCAAGGATAAAAAAGGAGAAGAAGACGAAGAAGAAGAAGAAGAAGAAGGAAGAGAGGAAGCGAAGAAGGAGGAGGAGGAGGAGGAAGAAGAAACGAACGGTACCGTTCACTGAGGCGAAACGTACATACACACGCGCGCGTGCGTATATATTTATCTCTGTCTCCTATTTTCTCGTATGTGTGTTCCCCCTGCGACCAATATGTTTTGCTTCGCCTGTGGGACACATCGCGCGCGATAATGCGAAATGCGAAGTGTTCTCTCGCGTCTTCGAAAAGACACGCGGAGAGCGAGCAGAGAGCCCCGAGAGTAAGTAAAGAAGTGCACACGCCAAGAAAGCGCGCAGAAAGAAAGAGAGAGAACGAATTCTCCCGTCATTTCTTCGCGATCCTCCACGACCATTTATTTATTTTTTTATATTTTTTTTCATCTCTTCCTCCTCATTCTCTCGCTTATATTTTATTATTTCTCCCGTGTCACTCTTGCCGCTTCCTTGGTGGTCCCGCAGTCAACGACGTCTCCGACGCTTATTTGCACGGTGGACATACCACGTGTGTCTTATCACTATTTTTGCTCGTCGGCTCTCGATCGCCGTACGCGCTTTATCTTCACACAGCTCTTCTCCCCGTATCGGAATTATCCGACTATATCGTTGCTGCTTATTTTTTTTATTCATAATTCATGCATTTACATGTCATTGTCTACGTGTGTAAGTCATTCAAAAATTTTTTTAACTCTCGATCTCTCTCCTTTGGTTCAGAAAATGATCATCGAAGTGGAATTTTCGATGAACCGTTGTCGTTTTATTTATTAATATTTGTCAAATTAATGACAATAAGTTGGCCCGAAACGTGTGTGTGTCTTTTCTTTCTCCGGATATGTTCTGACGCTTTGCTACACTCTTAAATAACCATATATAGTATATACTCAACGGATTATCTTTCGGGCGCGAAACATCTCCATCGCGCAAAAGCGAGAGAGGACGAGGTCTCGGGCTGCGAAAAGTCGCCTCGCATATCGGCAAAGCGCGTGTATATCCTGGGCACGCACACGCGCGAACTCGAAAAGCGCGCAATCCCCGGCGAGAGCACGCACTTGTCGCTCTCCGCGAATCGGTTCCCGGGCTAATCCGATAAGCGAATTAAGATTAGCTACTTCTGATGAGCCGCTAAGTGAAAGAGAGGTCTTTTCTCCTCGATAAACCGAGAGATTTTTTCGTCTCTTCGCCTTCGCTAAAAATAAGAAATACTTTTTTTTTTAAATCTCGCGCCAATGTGCGCATAATGTGGTTTTATATATGAAAATTTCATCGTAAAAGTCGGCTCGTCCATTTTTCAGTCGTATCTTCTTTTGGAAAATAGAGGAAGAAAAAATAGAATTACTTTGTAAAAGTGAAAGTTAATAAACATATCAATTTTGCCATGAATCCGCTCATTTAATGATCCCGCTTTGCCGTACGAATGCGCCATTTTGTAAACAAACATTACGCCTCGAGGTGCTCGTGATGAACCAAATTTATGCTATGGTTCTTATTTCGCGGTCTCAAAAAATTTTTCAAATTTACGTAACGCTTTATGGTAATGCGCACGAGGAAATTCAAAGTGTCTTGATGAAACTGCGGAGAAAGAAAGTATACTATATGGGGAGAGACCGAGATGACGCGCGTGATGAGTCCTACACGAGATGCCTGCTTCGCGTTTCCTTTAATGAAGCAACACGCTTCGTGTCTTTTTATTATAGATTTTTTATTATTTTTTTAAATTCAATCGATATATATATAGGTGTATCTGGTCGTTTAATAATATGGGCGCGATACTACGATGAACCCGTGCGCGGCAGCGAGCAAATCGATTACTCGCCGGGCACACATTTCCTTCTCGCTCTCCATCCTCCAGCTCTCCGCAAAGTACATTCGCCGCTCTCGTATCATTTTATTAATCGTTTATGTATAAATATAACTGCATTTATGTATACGATCTAATGCTAGCGACGGTTAAAGAGGAGAATCGTCCGTACATGGACGTACGCCACTCAAATCCGCCTTTCCGCGAGGCGCTTTCGGATAAATTAGATAAGCGCACACTGCGAAAGTGTCACGTTCCCACGAGCAACGCACGCGGGAATATTTTACGGCGCACTGTGTCACCT
This sequence comes from Cremastinae sp. A BG-2022a, assembly GCA_030522545.1. Taxonomy (NCBI): domain Eukaryota; kingdom Metazoa; phylum Arthropoda; class Insecta; order Hymenoptera; family Ichneumonidae; species Cremastinae sp. A BG-2022a. The sequence continues at coordinate 33,850 of JAPYYW010000147.1, read as the reverse complement.
CGCAGTCGCTGACTCGCGCGAACCCCGCCGTACCGCGTACGTGTGTGCCTTTACATATATATCTTTTCTTTTTTTCATTCGCGATCGTTTTCGCCTCACGCCAGCCTCGTTATTTGTCCTCCTGCAAAAACCCTGTGCGAAATTGTGAAATAGATTTTTTTTTATTCACGAGATATATTCAAGAAGCGATTGAAAATATTTAGACAAGTAAGAGAGAGTTCTTTTTTTAGTAAGTATAGTAAAATTGTAAATGTGAGTTTTTCATGATAAATTGATGAATCTTTTTGATAAAGTTCCCAATTTTTTTGCTGTATAAGATATAATATCGATAGTTTAAGAACATATATTTTAAACCATTTAGACATTTAGTATTGTCCAACCACTAAAAAATGTTAAAAATGTAGTGTGGAACCTCTCAAATTTTCAACTTTTATTATTAAAACTGTATATCAAATATATACGTCATAATTTAACGGTGATTCATTATTTCTTGTTTATATTCAGAGTAAATATGCAAATATTTCGTAAGAATAAAGAATGTTAAAAATTAAAAAAAATAAATAAAAATTTGATATTATATTGCTTCAAAATTATTTAGTGATCACTTTCAAATTCGTCAGTAATAAAAAATTTAAAAATTAAGATATTGTTGGACGCTCTTTTCGAATATTATATGCAGTATATTTTTCTAAATGTTTATTTGCATTGGTCGAAAATTGTTTACAAAATTTTTAAATTGTTCGTGACATAGAATAGGAGAAACATAAAAGGACAAAGATTCAACTTTCTCCCTGTTCTCGACGAGATTATTGTTCAAAGTCTTGTATAGAATTTATTTTACTTTTCTCTCAATTTCATCTCATCGGATTTTCGAACAGTTCTAGTCTTTCGTGTTTCCTGATGCGCGATCGATACTCGATCGTTCTCCACTACGGGGTCATCTTTCCAAGTTTTCTCCGAGTTATTATGCCCCGTTTGATCGTGACACGTTCACCGGATCGCCCGCTGTGTGATATACTTTTGCGCTCGGCGAGCCGCCATTCAGAGAGACTCGGAATCCAAAGTTCAGAAAAATCGTTTAAAATCTCCAATGTGATGGAAAAATAATAATACACGGTTATTGACAAATGACGAGGTCGTGGACGTGAGTGCCAATATACTATATCGTTCAAGCTAAAATCGTTTCTTTTCTTTTTTAATAAATATTTGCAACCTTTTCAACGTCAATGCTTCTTCATTTTTATTCAAAAAGTAAATATAAAAATGAGCTTCTAAAAAACTTTTTTCAAAAGTAAAAAAAGTAAGCCAAAAGTGATGAAAGTTTGTTAGTATTTTTTGTTTTAAAAAATGTATTTATTTTACTTTGAAACAATGTATTTTATGCATTCAAAATTACAATTGAATCGAATAAATAAAACTTGTTTCAAAAAGTTTGGAAATTTAGAAATCTAGTTTCGTTAACATTGCTAAGTGTGTATGAGTTTCAAGATCCAGTACTCTAGTAACAAGTAAAAAGTATACTCTATTTTTACTGTAAAAAGTTGGTATGCATGACTCGTTTTATCAGCGGACGAAGATATTATACATATTATATGTATGTTGTTAATGCAAAAAAAAGCAGTGAATTCTTTTGTGAAGTAACTGTGATTTATTATGATGTACAAAAATTGGACAAATCTGAAATGTCAATTATTTACATTTACTTAAAATTTTTGTTGCATTACATTAAAATATTTGTATGAAAATCTCATAAGTACAATAGTCATTGAAAGAAAGAGTATGGAGATTTAACGTTAAAATGTAGAGGGTTCAATCAAGTTTTAGGACTATATGCGTGTTCTGATTTGAAACATGGAACTTTTTGTTTCTTCCATCGTTAATTGCAATCTTATTTTATAATTTGTTGAATAATTGAACGAAAAATTATAACGATCCCATCCACACAAAATATGAATGATGCATATATGTATATAAACCAACGATTAGATTATTTTCCTTGATGATATTTTAATTTTTTCCTCAAAAATGTATTCTTTAAAGTATAGTCATACAGGCTTTTTTGGCATATTGGGTGTTTATCCACTTTGAAATAACTTGACTTCGTTAAAAATTTGTTAAAAGTATCAAGTGAATAAAGAAAGTAAAATGTAGCTGCGTAAAGGAGTGAATAATGAGATCGTCCGTGTAGCGAGGATCGAAAGAGAGATATTTCTCCGGAGAGCTGAGTGAATAAAAAAAGGGTAACGGTACGAAAGTGTCATCTGGTTAGGTTGCATGACCGTGTGCGGAGCATCGTTATAATCAAGGAGAAGTCCGGGAGAGTCGCACTTGCTTCTCTGCAATGAGGAGGGTATACACAAGGTCACGACCGATTGCTCTTCTCGTCGTTGCGGATGAGGCGAGATGATGCACGTGTAAAAGCGATGAAGAAAGCGAGTGTCTCTTATTCTCGTGACGCGATGACGAGGCCGGCCTAGCTTCTTCTTATTCCATGGCTAGCCTGCAACTCACTCCTCCTCGAGCTCATCCTCGCGCGGCGCATATATGCACATATCTATGCACACAAACCGAGAAGATTTAGACTTTACTCGCTAAATGGGATATACGCCGCGAGTTGACCAGGGGTCATTTTGTGGTGACACGACAATCGTTACCAGTCATCGCACAAAAGGAATCACGAGGAAGAAAGAAAGAGAGAGATGTAAAATAAGTCTCGGAAAGAGCCAGCTGAAACTCTGGCTACAGCCTCGGCATTGTTTTCCAAATGCATGTGTGTGCTTGCGCTCTCATAACAACATTAACCAGGAAACGTGCTGAAAGACCACGCTGACATGGTCCACGTGACTTATTTTAATCACGTACCGATTCTTCGCATTCCCAGTGCTTTCTCGAACGTAGGCCTATTTTAGAAAATGTTTCTTTCTTTCTCTCTCTCTCTCTCCACCTCCTGATCTCCTTATCAGCACGTGCACACTTTTTCGGCGATCCCTTCTCTCTCGGCTCGTAAGTTTCTCCAGAACGGTAACGCAAGTTCTAGCTCGGGCTCGAATCGCCACGAGGATCGGGCCATTAACATACAGTGAATATAACTGTTAAAACGCCAGCACACGAGGTTTTATTATCCGCTTAATTAAAATGTATCAACCGTAATTGCATCCACGAACGATGTTTCTTGCTGACAATTAAAGTGCGAGGAGAGAAAAATCATGATGCGGAAGGTTTTAATAAATATTGTGATATGTATATATACTATACATGTCTTACATCTTATCATCAGCAGCGATTGTAAAACAGTAACTATTATGAATTACATTTTTTGTCTTCTAATTATTATTCGATCAGAATTTCATCAAGTACACATGAATTTCAACTATAATGAAATTCATCCTCAAGATTGTGAATACATTTTCACTTTTTTTAAAATTTGTCATTTACTGCAATTAGAAATTACTAAAATTAAATATTAAATTTTTAGGTGATTCGATTTATATCGCGGTCATCCATATGAATTTAGTAATATATTAAAACACAGTTTCGGTTTACTCTATATCATTATTTATTGTTAATCTCACACGGAGAAAAATATAATAATTCGTAAAAATTAGTAAGTCGATAAGTAAAAATCACAAAGATGGAAGAAAAATGCGCAGTTTCTCACTGTAAATCCATCACTTTAATGGAACTTTTATTAGACAATAATGGATCAAACATTCTTCTTTAATATGTGGACCGAAATAAATGTCCACAGTAAAAGTTTTTTTTTCAGTTTTTCACTGTAAAAAAAGTATAATGACCACCGCAAAAAAATAAGACTTCAAAAATGACCATAGAACTAATATAATATTTCGTTACGCTTAATCCATAAAATATACAGTATATATGCTGAGTACGAATTAAAAAATCTATTTAATTGAAGAACAAAATTCATTTTATAAAATGTTACTTTGTAACATTTGGAATATTTTTTAAATATTCGCTTACAACCTGAATCACATACTGTTTCTTGTCTTCGTATTTGGCTAAAATGTTGATATATATTTCGGTTAATTTAACAGCTCTTTCCGCAGTATCATTAACTACTTTTAAATCTGTGACAATTTGTAAGCCTCTTAAATATACAGGATCTTCCAGCCATTTATTGCTATTTAATCAAAGAAAGTTTGTATCAATATCGAATCTTTCGAAAAATTTTAAAGAATACGAATTAATGAAGTTGTCTATATTTTTATTTATAAACCATTTGAAATCATCGAAATTAAAAACAAACCGTTTTGAAGTATCAAAGTGAACACTATCGTTTAATTTCAAAGCCTCAAAAATTTTTTGCTTCTTACTAAGGGATACATTTTTGTCAAAAAATGATATGGCAGCTGTTTCAGGACTCAAATACCATAAGTGGTTTCGAAATTTTCTTAAAACTGTATCAGATAATTTTTTATCCATAGTTCTGAACTAGTAAAATACCTTTGATAAATTCAAGGTCTTGATTTGGTGCAATTGCAGCTGAAGGTGCAGAGTAGCATAATGGTACATAGACAAAAACGATAAATAATGAAATGTCCAGAAAAAATTTTTCATCTTTTGATGCAGTTAACTTAAAACCGTCTCGGAAAATATAAATTTCTAGATGTTACAAAAGAATGTTTAATAAAATGAATTTTGTATAGCAATAATCAATACGTAAGTCACATTATTATTTTCCGGTTATCGGTAAGTAAATTTTTTAAATGATTTTTACTCTGTTATAACTAAGATAAGATATTTCTCGAAATGAATAATTAATTTTTATATAAATAATGATAATTTAGCTGTAAAAGTGAAAATATCTGAAATTTCACTATAAGTTCAACTTCAACCTTGAATAACTTTGAAATTTGAGAAATAACGGACACCCTAATGTACATGAAAATTATGATTTTTCTATTCGACATATTAAAAAAACCCAATATTCCACTTCGATCGATCGCTATTGTATACACAAGTAAATTACGACATGAGAGAAAAAGAGAAAGAATAATGAAACTTTTGAGGTGTGTGCGCCTCCGAGGACGAGGGAGGGGTAGGAGCGGGGGAGGGGAGATAAAAGTGTGAAAAGAAGAATAACGTGCGGGTGAAGAATATTAAAGCAAGATGCTTCACGGCTTAACACAGTTACGAGCGTGTATGTATATGCGCGCCTGAGGTTAAAATCCGTTCGTATATACATATGTATACTGCATGGAGGTGAAAGGATTTTGCTCGGACGTGCATACCGGCGGAACAAACTTGACAGCTGTCACCTTCCAAGCGGGCGACAAGCCTCGGACAGCGGAGATTCATGCTTGTATACTGAGTCAAGTACAACAAGTCCGTTAAAAAAAATGAATATAAATAAATATATAAGATGAACGAAAGCGAAAGAAAAAATATCTTTTGTATTTGTAAGATGAAGGAAGAGTAACGTAACATTTTTTTTCATTATTGCCCGAAGGATGTCAATCGGTGGGAATAATTTGTGGAAAATCTATTGTCATGTATCATCATTATATCGAAGAATCGAGAAGAGTGGAGGGGGAGGAAGAGAAGAAGAAGAAGAAGAAGAAGAAAAAGAAGAATGGTGAAACGAATCTCTTCCGTAACCTTTTCTTCGAATCGACTGGCAATACTTTATCCAGGACCTTTTCGCTAATGGAATTACTTTGACGCAATGACGCAGCGATTAGGTAATTGCGCGAGGCTTCGCCCCGTTCGGGCAGTCTCGTTTGTGACTACCGTCGATTATTTTTCACCCCTCGTGCTCTCTCGCCCTGCTTTGTATACATGGCAGTAGGAAAAGGTACGCGTATCTATTCGGTACAACTCCGCGGCGCTTTTCTCGCAAGAAGCGATGAGCAATACACGGGACCGGAGACAAATGACGAGACTGCCAATGATAAACGACCTCGCCCAAAATTGGAAAATCTTCGCAGTAATCATTTCCGAGAATAACAAGAAAAGTAATGAACCAGAATAAATCATTGTATCTTCCTTAAATATGTAATAAAAATATAAAATTCATTTCTCAGCTATTTATTTTTATTTGGCATGATAGTAAGAGATACGCGAGATCGTATTTCCTTCGAGTGTATTTATTCTCGCTCTCTCTCTTTCTCTCTCTCTCTGCCTGGGAGCGAGATCAAAAGACATTTGTGATTGTCAACGTTTCAAATACTCAGGGTAAAACTTTGATCAGATTGACGCTTGGATACAATCAATCATTTTCGTGTTGTTTTTTTTTCTGTTGCTGGGTTCACTGTCGCCTTCAACGGGGTCAAGGGAGACGAAGTGGGAACGCGCGGAGAGGGGGAGATGAGGCGAAGAGGAGAAAAAAAAGATGCAACGGCGAACATCGGGGATTCTTGTCCCTGGAGCTGTCCTCTTGCCTCGACGAAGGTCCGCGAGACAAGTCCCCGAGTGCGCATTCCTTGTATTACGTATTTCCCTTCGTCTCGAGATACTCAACATTCTTTCATCTCTCTTCTTCCTCTCTGCTGTCCCACCGTGTGCCACATAAATACTTGTTAACATTTTTTAGCACCTCTCATACATCCGCTTTTAATCAAGATCATTAAAAATGATCTAATCATTTTGGATTTTTTTAATAATAAGATATTCTATTCAATAAAAGTTGTTCTTTTTTTCCATTGACATTATATTGTGCCCGTGTATAACATGTTGAACTGGAACAATTTTTTGCCGTGTCATTGTCACTTTGCAGGAACTCGTGATGCGAGACAAGAGCTGACGTCGATGTATCAATGTCCATTAAATCCTCGAGTGAGGGAAAAAGGGAACGGAGAGGCAAGAAGGACGAAATCGAGAGAGAGAAATCTCGGTTTGAAGAGAAGTTCGATTTATACGGGCTCGGTGACACAACGTAGTGTGGCGCGTTCTCGTTGGTGCGATTGCACGAATCACCACCCTACACGTGACAGCCGATCAGCTGTCATTTACTCGAGCGGCTTAAACCCCGGGATCTGCGTAAAACCGAATAACGCGACAGTCTTCTTCATCTTATTCTTTTTCCGCGATCGGCATACGGGTCGCTTACACAAGTAAGTTTCTCCGCATTTATCAGTATATACATTGGAACTTTGTGTGCCAAATATACGATGTTGACAGTCCATTAACCATTTATTTGCGAACGGTAAGAAATATTTCCGCAACTAAGGTAAACGTCCCAACAGTTGGGCAGCTAAGGATTTTCTCACTTTATCTTTATTTTAAAAATGTTGAAACGAAAAAATCTGCTTCTAATTCATATCTAGACTATTGTCTGATATTTTAGCAATTCAAAACTTATTTTATGTGTTAATTTTAAACAATATTTCTAGTAAATAAATACTTAAACTTTTAAATATGTAGAATGTTCCAAATAATAGGGTTAAGCGAGGGGGGTTTTATTGATAAAAAAATCATTCAAATGTTAAAAATAATGTAGGAAAAATCGTCCAACTATTGGGACGTGTCCATATATTGGGAAGTTTATCTTAATTAATATATTTTTTGAAAAGATAAAAGAAGAGTAAATCACATACAAAATAAATGAAAATTATACAACCCGCTAGGGACAAAAATCCACATTTTATTGGTTGAGCGAAATAATTTTGAGAGGATTTAAGGAAGAAATTTAAGTGAGAGTTGACATAACTCGAAACGAGGCAACCCTCTTGCAACCCTTTACGATACTATTATTGTTATGTATACGAGAAATTTTTTTCATCTCCCCGAGCCTCGTAATAATAATTAATAAGAAAGATCCCGTTGCTTCTCTCGCATTTCAGCCACTCTTTTTTATCTCGAAGATGCTCCCCGGGCTCGGAGCCCCTTTCGCTTTCGCCCGGCCGTTTTCCATCATCGCGCTCTCGCCGATTAAGACGTCTCGACTTTAAAAATGCATGCAATTAACTCGCTCGAAGCCGTTGTTCCTCGGTGGCAGGGGGAAGATGAGCCGGTAAGCTGATTTTTTTTCTTCCACACATATTTTCCGAAAGGGCTGTTTCACGGGACAGCGCGATTCTCCGACCTCGTAACAACCCCTTTCTCCTACGGTTGACAAACTTACGATCTACCGGGTGTCGTTAATACCAAAACTGGAAAGTTGGGGAGCACACGCAGCTCGGAATGATGTGCGACTCGGGCGTGCCGTAAAATGATTTTTCATCTAAATTATGTACTCGCGATTCCAGACTGACGAGGGCTGTGCCATGCCAGCAAAAATACTGAAAAATTCCTAGGCTCTGCTTTGTCTGAATGGAAATAATTTTATTCGACAAATTACTGCAGTATTGAATATAGTACGCGGTGGTTAAATAATAGTTTGGCAATTCTCAGGATTTTTTAATACGAAACACATGTAGCAATGTCGATCATTTTATAATTATAATTTATTACCATGTTTTGGATGAAAAATTCTCAAATTTTTTCAAACTGTTAGCAGAGCATAAAAAACAGTAATTTTTTGTACAAAGTTATCTCCGTGCTGTATTTAGTCAATCGAAAAGATATATACTTGACTTATTGTAGATATATACTTGAATATATTTTTTAAATTCGTCTTAATAATGTAAAGAAGAGAAAAAAAATAGGTAGATCAAGTAACGAGAGTTACTTGGCCAATTTGATCGGACAAAATCGGTGACGGGGGACAGAAAAGAATGGAAAAAACGTCGAGGAGAGAGAAATCGGTCGATTCTCACGACGATAAAGATCTCTGACCCCGCTTCTCTCGCTGGCTTTATATCGAAATGGTCTCGGCAACATTTTTTTTCCTTCTCTCTCTCCCTCTCTCTCTCTTTTTTCGCTCTCTCGTTGTTGCTGCAACGAGACTGTGGCGACACACGATATTCCATCGGTTTGGTACAAAGCGACCGGGGGGAGAGCTCGACGACGAGAACGCGGTAACGTCGCGCTCGGATGTGAAACTCTCGTGTCTCGCAGGACAGACAATGCTTACCGCGACGTTTTCCAAGGACTTTTTACTCGATAACGTCAATTACATTCGACTCGCGAGATAAACTACGTTTGTCACACGAGAACGGGATACTTTTATCCACGCTATATAGTACTGCGAACGAACACTCCAGGATAAACCTTCGTGGTGTAACCTTCGCCGAGCCGATGACGAGGTTCTTTTGTCCCTCTCAACTGTGCGAAAAAAATTTCTCGAAAAAAAATACACAAAATTAAACGACACGAGCAGAATAAAAAGAATCCATGCATTATATGTCTTTTAAATGAACGAATTTTGGAAAAAAAGATGATCAATTCGGACTTTGAAATGAGAATTGAAAAATACAGCGGAAGACGAAAAGTATGGAATTTACGCCGCAGAGGATATGCGTTTAACAACGAACGCAGCGTGTCTTTTATTAAACAACGGTGTGAGAGGACATTGGACAGGGAAATTGTTTCCAAAGCGGTATATTCACGCGAGCCGTTATATTCTCCTGGTCATTAGCTTTTTCGTCTCTCTCGCTCACTTATTCGCGCACTTTTTTTCCTTCGACCGTTTAATCGTTCCATGCGCCGTTGACTCTCCGCACGGTGCCCCATACGCGATTCGCCTGGCTTTTGTCCAGAATTCCCGAGACATTCTTTTTTCCGTCCATAACTTACTTGGAGAGCCGATGCCGAAGCTTTCATTTTATTCCCCGATCGTCATTACTCCACTCGTTTCTTTGGCCGCGTGGCGCATCGGGCGCGCGAAGGAGCGAGATGAAAAGCGAGAGAAGGAGATGAGCGAGTCTCGACTCCCGGTGTGGTCACCGAGAACTTTTTCCTTCATTTTTCTTCTCCTCTCTTTGAATCGCGCTTGCTTATCCGCTCGTAGAGAGACAGACAAAGAAACAGAGAGACAGAGAGAGAGAGACAGAACGAGAAAAAAATCAAGGAACTTGGGAATTTTCTCGCGCGCGGGGATACTATGATAAAAAACCTTGTAACGCGACAGTAATCGCCGCTGATCATCCCCGAAGCCACCAACATTCCGCGACAAGAGAAAGAGAGGGACTCTGCGCGCAACGAGAGCGAATAAAAACTCGGGAGGTGATGCCCAACGACTCTTTTTTACGTGTTCTTACTCGGAAGAACTTGAAAAGATAGTATTCTCATTCCTTCTACGTCTTGGACGTAATGTCACAGACTCTAACGCGTATTTGTTCCGTGCGACACCCTCCGGCGAGCCATCAACCATCCGGAATCACCGGGAGCCAAACAAAGATGTGCGGTTATACGTCCGCATTATACAGAATTATCTACTTCGAAGCTTACATTATCTACTTCAAATTTGATGCAGGAATTTGTCGAAAATTAAAACGCGACATATATATTTTTTGGACGTTTGGAATTTCATCTCGTGAATGTCAAAAAAGTGGGTTACACCTTTTTCAAATAAAATTTTGCAGCTCTTTTTACTTCGCGGCTACACTGAAAATGAAATTTGGTTGATTCAAATATTTGTCTCAATACGTTCAACGATATTATTTTGCAAATTGAACTAAATTATTGGTTGACTTATCTGAAGTTTAATCATTTCAAATAAACAAGTGTTGTTTCGACGAAATATTTTCGACTAAATCTGTTCTCAGTGTATACATTTAATAATTTTAGGATGATGATAAAAAAATTATAACTAATTAACACAATTTAAAGTTTAACATTGAATAGCTTTTCGTGGAGTCGAATTATGGAAACATTACAAAATAAGTACTGTTTTGTAAAGCATATCATATATCCTACGAAAATAAGTATATGGTGTATTTATGTACAGTAATTCGTTATTGAATGAGAAAATATATAGAACGAAATGAAAAAGTTATCCAGTTATTTAAATTGCATTCAGGAACCACTAAATATTTTCTGTTAGAGCTGAAATTTGAACAATAAACATCTTTTCTCATCATCCGGAAAGTGTATGAAAATGTGTTGAAAAAAAAATTAGTAATTTTTTTGAACAAGTCTATTATGGGAAATTTGTAATGCTGATAAGGAAGTAATGACGGCTGTATTCACCGACTTACAAAGTAATGTAATGGATTTCTTCAAATCAATTTTCTTCTGGGACTCGTGTATGCAAATTCAAATATGAATTCGTGGTGGCTTACAAATCGAGGGAATGATGTACAAGGTGAACTTGTTCTCCGGTTTGATCGCTCGTGTGCGAGCGCGCAAGGTGCGTGATGTTTCGAAATGACCACAACAGAGATCTCGCCGACACTGCTGGCGATTGAGGACGCTCCACTTTGCCGATCGCCTTCTCGCTGAGGCAGCATCAGCAAGAGGAAATTCATGTATCTCCAATTTTCTCTCCGGTACATACATAACTTTATAAAAATAACTTTATATAAAAATCATGAGAAAAAAAAACAAAAAATAATATAATTTTAATATACAGCACACAATTGAGCATACTTTTGAAGCCCACAATTTTTCACGTGTTCAATGGCCACCTTATTGCCAATTTATTCGCTTTTTCCTTATCTTGCATTAATTCCATCGATTTTTAATTAACGAGACACGGGAGTTGATCACGAGGAATGAAACCGATATCACCCCGGATGACTTAACTCGGGTGTATACATATAAATGCGGAGATAAGCCCACGTCTTCCTGTCGATAACGCAACGAAAGAATCCACGATGCAACCGAGGCATGAAGATGAGAAAGCAAAAAGATGAACAAGTCCACAAAATATAATAAAACGAATCATATAAATTATTACGATCTGGCCGGATGAGGTGGTCGCGGCTTTATCCTCGCTTTTTTCCCAAAGATTTATGTCCACGAGTTAAATAGCACCAAATAAGGCCACGTATTTCCAGGAGAGCAACAGATTTTTAAATTAGATCTTGATGAAGAAAAATTCATATTTTTTTTTGTCGAATAGTGGCGAGTCTCCAGTCCCGCATCCGCACGTCTCTTTTTCATCTTCGTTCCATTAAATATACATAATTTTATGTGTATATATTCGTACGTGCATAAATATCCGTTGCTTCCTGGCGGAGAAATTGCGTTTGCAGTTGAGCGCGAGTGAGTATGACGGAAATCAGAGATAAAATAAAATTGAGGTGAAATAAAAATAAAATGAATGTAAAGAAGGAAGAGGAAGAACAAGTGGCGCGAGATGTCGTGAGAAAACCAATGACCACGGGTAACCGGTCGTTAAGAGATGCAGAGAGCCTGCGAATGCTCTTGCTCATTCGAGTTACGAGGCTACGAGGTATAAAATCCCTCTCAAATCGCATTCTTATCGGTCACGCATGCTATTTTTTTTTCCTTCAAAAAATTCCTATACATATATAAATATTAAAAATCACTGTTTTCTACATTTTACGATTCTTCCTGTACACACATATACAGGAATATGTACACATATTTTATCAGTATTTAAGGTAGGAGTCGCGTGACAATCTATTCAAAAGTTTGGTTGTCTACGTGCAAACTAAAATCATTACTATTGACATTTTTTTAGACAGAATTTCTTCAAAATTTATATTGATCTTTTTTGACATCGCGTGTATTGACATATGTATGCAAAATTTAAGGATGTTGTGTTCAAAATCGAAAATGATGGAAAATTATTGAAAATTTTACGTAATATTAAGTAACATCTCTAAAATGTTATGTAAAAAATTCACGACGATTAGGAAGCTCCTCATTAAGATAATAATTGTTATAATTGGCTATTTTTTATACCTTATTTCCATAAGTGCACATATTAAAAGTTGCTATTTTGGATAATAAATATCCCAATAACGAGCTTCCCAATTTAAATGAAACTGCATTGATGGCGTTAAAGAAACTTCATCCAATTTTTCAAACAATTTCTTTTTTTTTGTGCAATCACATGCAGAATAGACCTTGGATTTCAAATATGTTTTTCTTCAGTTTATTTGCAGCAACTTTTCTTAATAAATTTTTACTCTCAATTGACTTCCTATGGGAGAAAAACATTTGATTTTTTACTCTACGGATTCAACACCTCTAAAGAGGCTTCACCATGTGTGGTAATCGAGATATATTTTTTTAATTGCCACTTTTAACATGGGACTCTTATTATGAGAGATTAAAAAAATATCTCGAATACTATAGATGGTGAAGCTTCATAAAATTAGATACAAATTTCAACAGGGCATTAAAGAAAAGATTTGTACAAATTTTCAAGAAATTCTGTTTCAAACGATTTTCACACGACTCATCCTACCTTTCTCGATCCAATTTTTGTGAAACAAAGCAGAAATGAAACACGATTGAAAATCCTGTATTGCGGTTCCAAATTGATCGCAATTTTGAAGATTTCCGTTGGGAAAGGTTGTTATTTGAAAGAAAAAAAAAGTTTGAAGGTCGCCCGATTACACACCGGAATCCCCGGAAGGTAATGTCGAAATTTCGTTCGGTGGCAAATTAACGTGTACGTAGAGAGAAACTATGAATAGCATGAGCCTATCTTAGTAGTTCTTGCAAAACTCGAATAGCTGTTATCGCAGAAACGTCGCGTGTTAACGATAATTACACAAAAATACGCGAGGCACGCACGAAATATATACGACGTGTAAGTCACGGAGTGGCCCTGTGTATTATTCTCGCTGGCTGCTTATAAACTCGGCCAGGAACGAAAGCTCGTACCCTTTGATGTATATATTCAGGAGGAAAGAAAATTTTACTTTCCGAGCGCCGATACATCCGTTATACGGGCCGCGAGAACTCGATTGTTTCTCACCGCTCGTTAAAAGCTCCTTAATTTTACGCTCTCTATCCGTGCGAGTTAACGCTTCGTCCGCTTTTCACCCACTTGTACGCGCTAAACAAGCCGCGATTTATCGCACTTTTGTGCCCTTCTGTTATTCGCGAGCGCTCTTGCACGCTCAATATACTTTTCATGCGAGTTTAAAAATAATACATATATATCGTTTTCCAATAAGATTCGACGCATGCCCTCGTTTTTTTTCTGTCTTTAAAAATTTGAAAAAAAAAGAAATAAAAGAATAACCGCAAGCTATTAATGTTTTCGAATGTAAAAAATAATTGAATGGCATATGTCTGGGAGTAAAAAATAATCAGCGAACAATAAAAAAATCAATTAGTCGGGCAAGGTTGCTCGGCAGTCACGAAATCGTTCCGGTGTGCGAATATACATATGCGCGTACACCGAGTCATCCAATAAGGAAAAGAGCCTGGAAAATATGATCTGGCAATTACAAGGAATCGATTGCTTCTGGCCGATCCTCCGGAGATAGAGTGTGTATGGAGTGGGAGAGAGAAGGGGTTGGGGAAGGGGTGAGAGGAGCAGAGAAGTTGCTACGAAAAAGGAGAAAGGATGAGCAGGATTATCCGCCGCCGACGAAGGAGCGTAAAATTGCGCAGACTCCCTTATTTCATCCGCGCAAGACGACAAATAATATAATTCAATCTCCGAGACGGGGGCCTTATCGAAAATCGTAACTACTCCAGGGGGTTATATATCTCGAGGTCCATTATAAAGTCGTTACAGGAATAACGCCGGCAGCCACTGGAGGACGTTTTTCGATATATATACCATGTTACAATGTTATGTACTCCTCGATACATAATCCACATACAGCAATACACAAAAATATGTACGCGATATATATATATAGATTATTCTTATATCAGCAGATCGGCGCAGATATCGATCTGTAGCGGAACGAAAGTTTCGAGCGCATCGATCCAATAGTCTTATGTATTTCTCGTTTTTTCTCTCTTTCTCTCTCTGAGAGCACTTGCGCCGCGCGAGCCAAGGAGCGACGGAGAATGAGAAAGTAAGAAAGTGTGCACTCGTACGCTTCGAGGCATCGAGAAAACTTTATTGGTGCATTATATTTGTTCCCGTGTGTCTGTGCGTGCATGCGAGGATTCTTCGGGACGAAATTGAGAGGCTTATTACTTTTTGCTCCGCGTACACCCGATAAGCTCGACTCCACCAAAATCGGTTCCTGGTGCTTTATTACGTGTGTATACGTAAAAACCTTTTTTTTCTTCGTACGCATGGACGTATACACACGTATTACATTTCGCACCGCGTGCATGTGTCCAAGCGTAATAGCGATTTCAACTCCGCAGCGAAAGAACGATGCAAATTAATCGGCGAACCTCCATTATCCGGGAACGATCGATGATCGTTTCTCCATCGCGATCGTGTGCGAGATCGCTCAATACTCGTCTCGATCCCGATCTCGCGGATATGTGCGCACATGCATATATACATATTGTATATATGAATCGTAAAAAGTACACTTTTGCTCGCGGTAAACGACTCGCGTGTGTCCCAGCGCGCGTGCGATATCCCCAGCGGAGAATTTTCTCGATCGCGCGTTGATCTCGGATCGGAGCCGATCGCTCGTCCGTTCGGCCGATGAGTACTGTCCGTCGTTCAATACGATTTACGTTATCGAAGAAAATCACCGGAAGAATATTCCACGGGATATATTTTTATTCGCGATACTTCGAAAAGGCGCGCGATTGTACCTTGAGACGGAAAATTCTTTTGTCCAATAATATGCTGAGTTTTCTTCATTTATTGATGGCGTAGCCTGGGTCAAGAGCTGCCAGGGCTCCAGATTTCCTTTTATTTCGTCAAATTTATTTGGGCGCCAGCTAATTCAGAACTGTGTATAGCAATCCTTATATACTGATTTTAAAATTATATTTTTATTTCGATGAGAGACTCTCTTTCCCAGAGGGGCAAGTTGAGGACCCGAAAGTAAGAAGATCGAATGAGGAAGATTTCGAGAAAAAAAGGAATCACGATATCAGGTATACTTATACATGTGCCAGAAATTTATTTGATTCTCTTTTCCTCATCTCGGTATTGAATATATACACAAAATTTTCTTAAATATATCCTTCCACAAAATAACCAAATCTTGACTCGACGAATAAATAAATTTTCAATAATAAAACAAATTACAGTAATTTATTCTTATTTATAAAATAGAACTGTCACGCTTAGAATGAAATAAACTTTCCCGGATTCTTATCGGTTCTCGAAAATTTCATTTTCTTTCCATGGTGATTGCAATCAAATTCATGTAGGATGTAAATAAATGACACAGTTCGTAAACGATAAATTGATAGGTCCGAAAAAAGTCTGACGTGTTTACTTCGTCTTTTACAAAATTATTGGCTCCAATGCGGATCAGTTGACAAATGTTCGGGATTTTGGACAAATTTTCTTTCCATCCTTGTACACTCCATATTATGTATCTCTCGTCTCATTCAATACTAATGTTGGGGTGATTCTTTATATTTTGAATATATATTTTAATTAATCGACCATGGAGGGCAATCGTTCGCTTTTTATTTTCCTGTGACAACCTCCATCTTGATTTTTTCTCGAATTTCAGGCCGTCCGCATTCGTTGAATATGAACGACGGGGACGCGTTTTCTCGTCCTGTGCGCACTTGCTTACCGAGAACAGGAAGACGGAAATAAAAAGTGCGCGGCGGGGAGAAAAATGAGCGAGATGAAATCTCGGGGGGAGTCAAAACGTCTTGACAAATAGTTGGGATGTCATCCTGGGCTCCGCGAATGAAACAAAAAAGGGAAGAGCGAGATGAGAGAGGATATATACGAGAACGCGTCCGAGGCGCTTTGTTCGGGCATTGTGTTCGGGTGTCACTCGCGGTGTGGTAAGGCGCGAGAAGCTCTCGCGCTCATCCTCGACAGGGATTTGTGTACGTGTATGAAGAGAGCCGAAGAGTCCTCAGCACGAGTGCGAATAGGATGCAGCAGCAGCAGCAGCAGCGAATAAAAAAAGGCATACTTGGCGCGCTGCGCATGCAAACAGCGATTCGAGAGAGAGAGAGAGTCTAGCGAGACGCGTGTGCTGTTACCCCGGACACGCTCTGTGTGCGAATTTCTTCTTTCTTCCTGTGTAATGGTGGGGTGTCGGGTCGCCATCAGATGACGCTCGATAAAACGTACAACAAATTGGTACCACCCGAACGCTGCGACTGCCGTTTCTTCGTAAAAGATCACACCACGATAAAACAACGTGGCGCGCATTGCTCGTCTTGTCGATATATAATACGATACGGCAGACCTATCCTACATACACACATATACATTCATACTAAAAGGCTCTGCTCTTTTTATTGTTATTTTTTCTTCTCCTTTTCTCGTTTCCAAGTCACGTGATTTTTTTCAAATTCTGTTTTTTTTTTCACCAAAGAGAGAGAGAGAGATGAAAAAAGGGACAACGGGACAATAAAAATTATTTGACAGATGTCACATTGCGATACTTATCGCCAGCAACGGACGAGTCTACGTGCTGGATGATCGATTAGAAATACCTCGCGTGCCGGAGAACTTTTTTGAGAACCATCAGACTTATACAACGCGCGTCTCACAGGTTTCGAATATTTCACTATAGGAAAATCGGTAAAAAAATATATGTTACGTATGTAAAAGTTTGGTTCAATCAACTAAACTATAGCGTTATAACACAGGGCGAAATACAAATTTAGTTAATTTAACATGAGATTTATCTAGTTTCTGTGCCTCTCGTTTTAAACACGGAAATAAATGTTAGATTGAATTAAAAAATATCAGGTTGAATTTAGTAATTTATTTACACCCCGTGAACGCTAGTTCAGTTTATCCAACCAAATTAAATATGTTCTCGGTGTATGCACTGAGAGAAATACTGTTTGCGTTTGGGTTTAGGGCGGAATAAAAAATTAGGTAACTTATTAACATCTAACATTTATTTCTGTGTTTAAATCAAAAGACACAGAAACAAAAATTTAGTTGAATTAAATAAAACTCACGTTAAATTATAACTAAATTTTTTTTTCGTGGCCTCCGTGTTACCGTCATTTAGTTGAGTCAACCAAACTGTTTTCTCAGTTATACTATACTGCGGATGGAGAAGCAATATTTCGATGAAAAAGTGGGATACTCTCTGTTATTGTTGAAGAAAGGATAATGGGACGACACGACGGAGAGGTCCTCGCAAGTCATTCGAGCGAATGAGAAAATTATTTTTTATTCTTTAAAACGTCGCGAAAAAAGTTCGAGGGTATATATCTATAATATTAAGTAAAGTATATAGGATATGAGGATCGTTTAAATTGCGAGAGTAAAATTTTTATTTCACCGGCGGCGAGTAAGCAGCTTCATCAGTGGCTCAATCAGCCGGGAAGAAGAATATAAAAAGAAGAGGAATAAGAAGAAGAAGAAGGCCGGGAGGAGGACGAGGATGAAAAAAAGAGACGATGAACGAGAAATAGTAAGAGATGCGAGCATGAATAAGGAGAATAAGAATGTACGAGAAAAAGGGAAAGAGAGAGAGAGAGAGAAAAAACGCGCGGATAAAAAGACAAAGTTTGAATTGAATCCAAGAAGAAGGATGAGCCTTTTTATCGTAATTTGGTGAGAAATGTGAGACAGGGGGGTAAAAAATAGAAAGGAGAATAATATTCCGTTGGTTCATCGTTTTGCGCAGAGATGAAATGCGCGCGCGGCACTCTCGCCGGTGACTAATGAAGCGTCTTTTCCCGGGTGCTTTATGCGGTCAGGAGACTTCCCTCTCGCTCTCTCCGTGTCTGTCTCTTTCTCTCATGTTCTTCTCGGGCGTCGCTATATCGCGAGCTCGGTTCAGTCCCGTTTCAGCAAATTACAACCATTAGGGGCCACTTATTTTCGCCCCGAGAGCGACGATCATCGAAATGTCCATTTCCCCTGCCGCCTGGGCGCGCTTCCATCGAACCGCACCGCCCGCTCTCCGCTCATCGCCGCGCCATCGCCGCCTCTTTTCTCTCTCGACCGTGCAACGTCGAGCTGCGCAATTTTCGTTAAATTAAACGAACCGAATCAATTACGAACGCGACGTAACCGCGGAACAAGAACGATCGAGTCACTCGAAGAGCGCGGCGGCGCGCTCGTGCGCTAGCGTAACGTACGAGCGAGAAGCCTCTCGCTCGCTCGCTCGCTCGGTACTCGTTAACTCGATCCTGCATTAGCCATCACGCGACCGAAACTTTCCTCGATCTCCGATCTCTCTTTCATCGGCTCAAATCACCGAGAAAACTCGTTATTCCGGACCGGAAGAACTTACGATAATCCGTTTAATGCGCCCGCACGGTGTCTTCTCAGTTTGCCAAAAAAATTCAATATTCCCCCGCATCAATTCATCGCCTTTTCCGCCGCCGTCACAAATTACATTTTTACGTTTTTTTCATTTCGATATTTATATACAAGAGAAAGGATTTCGCTTTTGTTTTTTATTTTCGTAATATCAACAACTTTCGAAAAAATTATTAATTTCTTTATTTATTTCTTATTTATAAACAAAAATTGTTGCCGACGAAAACAAATGATCGATTTTACTAGACAGAATGAAGAACAAATATATAAAAAAATGTTATGAAACTGAAATTAGTTTAGTCACGTATATGTATAGAGACATAAAATAATAATTTTTTAAATAACACAGCGGCGCCGAGTAATCTATATATAGATTAAAAGTGAATGAGAGTTAATCAGTCTGTGATAAAAAATAACATTTATTGCATATATAAATCAATAACAAGCAGTTACGCAATAGAGTAATCACGCGTGTACGCATATACGTGTAAAAGAAAATAAAAAGAACAAAACTCTATAATGCGTGACCTTAAATTTCGTCATCAAAAGATTGGAGATCTCGTAAGAATAAACCGATCTCGTCAAGATTAAAAACGTCAGTGGTACACTCGAGCTGCTTCTTATTTCAATGACCGATCGTTGCGCAATAAGGTTACTATTTATAGTTTTTGATTGATTAGTCAAAAATCCTTAGTGCTCTAGATCTACAGAGTCATCAAAAGTGATATAATATAGAAAAAAAAAGTCAGCAGACAATGAGAATAAAATTCTAATCAGCTAATCTTTGATAAAGAGACGCCTCTCGACATAAAAGTTTTTTCAAGCATTTAGTCGTCTTTGATATACATAGTGACGCGACAAATATGCTCGACTTTGAAAAAACTTGAAGGTGAAAAAAAAGCAATAAAGCATTGCGTAACAAAACGGTAATAAAAATGTCTTATAATCTCCGTAAAAATGCGTGATTCTGGGTGGGGAATGAAAATAAAGAACATCACGTGAAAGTGTCAATAGTATAACGTGAAAACGACATTCCGAACAAAAGCCTTTTTATCCTCGTGCAAATAATTTTCTCTCGAGCCATCTTTTTTTAATCTTGACGTACACATTGGTTGTAATTCCGTTTTTCTCAATTTCAACGACTGATCTCGTTGGGAAACAATTAGCTCGCGTGTCGTTATGAATTTATTCGAATCTAACTGAAAATGAAAAAAAATTTCTATAATCGTTATTCATACCAGACGGAGATACATGTCTTTTTCACGAGAAAATGTAACGTCGCGACTTTCACTGTCCCAATCGTGACTCTTGAGTCACGAAAACCGCGAAATCAAGGTGGACGCGATATAATATATATTTATCCATGATTATGTTTCTTGGGTGAGCTTTACACGCGTGTACGCGGGCAAGAGTGCGCCGCGGCCACGCATGTGCCGCAATCTCGAAACATCGGAGATTACGCGGATTGTAAAATGTACACGTCCGATAATAAATTTCTTCGTTACTAGAGAGTTAGATCCGAGACGAAATCTTCCGCAAATCGGGAATTTCATAGAACGTGATACATCGCTGGATACTTTGGCTGATAAAATATATGCCAGACGAGCGTGTGCCATTATATAGCCATACGTACGAGCTCTCTTTGAAGTCTCGAGAAATTCTCGAGGCATCGAAGAAAATTCCGGGAATGCGTTGGCCCGAGAATAAAAATCTCATTTTCTTTTTTACATCTATTTTTTAACGCCCTTCTTCATGATTCTTTTTTGCTTTCGCGTGCAAAGAGAAAAATACATGCGTATATGTATACGGAGCCGCGCAGGGTATACTATATGAAATAAAGGATATAAAAGCGAGTTTGCGGGCGAGAGTAGCTAGGACTAGCAATAAGAGGGACGATGCGAGTCCTGAATACACACAGAATAACTTGTTGAAGAACCGTATCGGGCTACCGCGAGGAGGCTCGATTTGTTATCGTACACACACCTGCCGGCGTCCCGTTCCGGGACAATAACCGCTATCTCGATCTCAACGCGCGAGAAGCTCCTCTTACGCTTCCTCTCTTCCTTTTTTTACACCCTGCTCTACTCTTCTCCTCTCTTATTTGATTTTTTCCTTTCGTACCAGACCGCTCGGACACATATTTTCTCAAAAAAACTATATTTCGTTTCATCCTCGCCTCGAGCTGCGGAGCTGGAGCGTTCATTGTCCCTGACAGCGCCGCGAGTCCACACGCTCCGGCGAGTTTTTAAAATAATAATAAACGAAGGATAATAAGGGAAACGGAAAGACGTGCGGAGCAAACGGACAAAGAATATTTATGATAGCAGCAGAACCGCAGAGATAAGGACCGCGCGCGAGAGACTGATAATAATTTTCCAAACTGTTTCAATGTATAATCGCTGCGATATTGCCGCCACCGATTGAAATTTTACGAAGGTCTCTTCTTCGCATTTCCAGGATTCCAATGAAAATGAAAGAAAAAATATCCATTTTCTTGCCCCAGTGTCATTTTTTAATTTGACACGAGTGACAAATTGTGGAATAATTTTTCCGAGAACGCGGGAGAAAAAAAGTCGACGTCGCCGCGGGATATCGGTGCTGTATTTCTATATTCTGTTAACTATTTGTATATGTGTCCGTGCGTGTACGCGCGGGTTCTCTGGAGATAGCGAGGCGAAGAGAAAAATACGCGGTGTACCTCCGGGAGTCTCGGGTTACCGGTTTACCATCTCTTTACCTCGCCGATAAGAATGATTAAGAGAAAGGACGACTTGGTTTCTCTATGCACGATAAAACTCTTGATTTAACGGAACGAACTTGCAAAAATTTCATTAAAATAAAATATCGAGAGGCACATTCAAGCCTCTCGTATTTTTCGTCTTTCCGTCCTGATACAAATTACGAAGAATATACGATCGAATGATTTCCTCCTCTGTTGCATCAATTTCGATTTTTTTCTGCATTGTAAAAATTCACCAAGAGCCCCGAGGGATGAGGAAAGAATAAGAATCGTCCTTGAAATTTTTATCTATCCTTTCCGAGGACATTCCCGAGGCGTAGCACACGCTAGAGCATATTCATAGCATTAATTAGAGCCTGCTCTGAGAGGGAGAGAAGAATAGTCAGAGTGCACGTAGCGGACAAAATGGCCCAGGGCACGTGGCACTCGCAACTCACGAGTGAGTTATTTCCATTTCTTATATTCTTTCTCTAACGGTTCATCGCGGTAGGAGACACAGCTCCACATATATAGACGAACTATGGACGCACCCCAATAATAAGGACTTTAATACCTCAATAATAATCGGTGCGTGTATACGTGTGTGGGTATATAAGTAAATAAAGCTCCGCGTTGCCAATGTGCATGGAGAATAAGAGAACGAGAGGAGAGAGAGAGAGAGTTGTAACTTATGTAGGTCGGATTCTGACAGTCGGAAGGGCGCGGATTGCGGTATTCGCGGCTCCGAGTTGTGTCTCCAACCTCGGGGGCTCCGCGGCGATGCACGAGACAGAACTACTCTCGCCGGAGAGAAATAACCAACAATAATAAGGAGCGAAAGAGAGCGAGCGAGCGAGGAAAATGGCGTCTGAAGCGTAATTTACTTGTCCAGCCAGCGGCGATGTCTCGTTAACTCGCGATCAGGAATTAAGGAGATCGATCGAGGCGCGCGGTGAATCACTGCGCGGATACTTGCAACAGTTCCTACTACACTACTCAAACTACTATACGCAGTAACTTCCTCCTTCTTTTATTTTTCTTTCTCTTCTCATTCTACGTGTGTCTCTCGCTTTTCCGCCTCGCTCCGCAACGTTCGCTTACTGTGTCGGTATACGGTTTCGCCTTCTTCGACCAAAGACGACGAGTATGCAAATTTACCACGAACTGTTCTTGCCCCGCTTTTACTTCGTATGTATCCCTTCCTTGGAAATACAACGGAGAGAAACGATGCTATACGGAAAAGAGCATACGCGAATACTCTATATACTCTATATTTCATTTGTTAATTTATAAATATTTATATTTTTAATATACCGATTTAATAATCGGTATCTAAGGATTTAAAAAATGTCTAATTTCACGTAGGAATAATGAAAAATGTATCTTTCATTCTTGTTCTGTTCTTGTGTAATAAAAAGTTTTTTGCGTATGAAAAAAAAGAGAGAGATAGGGATGGATAAATGTTGATGCGACATCGATACTGACATGGCCACACCATTACCTTAATTGATATTTTGCTGATGTTATTGAACGCCCATACTTCATATATGACTTCGCATAATGCGCTCTATTTCCATATATTAGAGACTTCATTTCTTTTTTAATATCGGATATTTGATCGAGAATCCAAGAATTCATATTGAAAAATGTAAAAAACTGATCTAAAAATCAGTTTTTTAGTTTATTCAATATGAATTATTGGATTGTGCTCCGAATAAACAGCATTTTCGTTATCTGCGGAAAGTTTCCAATCGAATAAACTTTTAAAATTGAAAAAAATTTTTTTTTTAATTTTTCGAATTTTTTTTTAGCTCGCTGGCTTTCATGGGCTCATGAAAATTTCAATTAGCAATATCTTTTTTTTCACTTTACGAAATCAACTATGTATTATGGGTGATTTTTTAAGTTTTTTGCAAAACGAAGTGAATGACGCAAGAAGCACATTAATGTATCAATTATATTTAATGTTATCACTTTCGAATATTTTTGAAAAAATCGAAACCCCTTCAAAAATTTGCAAAATTTTTTCAATTTTTAAAAAAATTTAAAAACACGAAGAACAACGTGGCCGTTTTTTCGTTTTTGACGTTTTTCAATTGATATTTTGCAGTTCTTCTGTATAGGCGTATACTTAATTTAACTTCGCATAAAGCGCTCATCTATTCCGATGAATTGGTTAGAGGCTTCATGTCTTTTTTAATGTAGGATGAGATTTTTGTGAATTTTTTTTATACGTTCACAGCAGTGACCATTTTGTATGCACAGTAATTTCAAAACACTTTATAAAATTCTTTTTATCTGGTTGTTTAAACAATAAAAACATTTAAGTTATTGTTAAAATATGCTCAAGTTGCCAATTGATAGAAAAACAAAGACTCGACAAAAATTGGCAACTTTTTAGCAATGGCCAGAGTCTGATTTTCGTGAATTTAACGTTAAAAATTTACTTATTTTAGCTGGGATTGTTCGTCCCATATGCATCCTTATGAGATGTCTCACCTCCTAGGCTCAACGACTTTTAATTGGTTACTCCTCATCAGTCTTTCTCTGCTGTCACTTATCCTCTGCTGCGCTTTCTGAGTGGACTCGAAAAGGCGTCGTCAAGTTCAGTCGAGACAATGAAAACACACGTATGTCAAAAAAACTCGTCGCTGATTAAACGATCGCTTTTCGTACGCGAGATACGAAAATAAATTCAGATCGATGCACCTCTCCTTTGTCGCTGGTAAGAACGATAAATAGAGAGAGGTGCCGGACGTGTCGACAGGACTCCTGTGACTATCGGCTACGACATTTATCCCAACGAACGAGCGAAAAAAATCAACCGTTAGAATTGTCACTCTTCTTGAATAGAGAGAAAGAGAGAGAGCGAGAGAGAGAGAGAGAGAGAGAGAGGATACCTCTCGCGCGTACCAGTACGGTCGTTTATTTCGTCCGGAGCAGGCTCGCATGTCGCGAGAAACTTCTCGCGAATGCTACTGCTAATTGGATGCGATAAATTCGTCACGTATACGTGGAAAAAACGAGCTCGAAATCGACAGAACATTTATCTAGTCGAAGAAATTTTATTATTACTCAGGCAGACTTTATCGTAAAGATTTTGTGCATTACGAATAAAATGAAATCAAACTTTCATGATGAGACAAGTGAATTATTGTTCAATGGGGAATATAGCAATTTTGAGAGGCGTATAATTAGAATATCTGAAATACTAGAATACCTGATTTTATTGCAGTATGTAAATTGAGTTCTGGCAGATAATTTACGTCAATTTGATATTGAAACTCATCGTCACTCTTTGAACACTGGTGTGTACATTGGCAATACAACAATGTCAAGTTTTGTCAATTACAGATAGATGCTTCTTTCTCATTTCCGCTGTCACTTCAATGCCAATCCAGAGGCTTAAATGCGACGTATTCAAACGAAACGAGCCAATGAATCTGCCGATATCAGTTCAATATCCTATTGATGCCATCGGTATGGAAATTCTGTCGGCCGATTATATGGGAATAAAATCGAACGTGATAATGCCTGCGGCGACGTTCCTTTTACAACTACGTTACGCACGTAAAAGCCCCATACAAATTTCCAATATACATACATTACAACCGTAGAGAGCAGCTGATGATTTGGTTATATGGTTTCATCCATCAGATTGAATTACATTCGATTTTTCGCTCAAAAATTGAAATCAAATATTTGATAATATTAATTATAATTATTTTTTTCATCGCTACTTTTTCGTTGAAACATTTCCTGGATATTACTTATCGATAGAAATTTTAAAATATAAGACTACGATAGGACAGGAAATGATGAAAAAAATATCGGTGAAAATAATGATTGGAGCAGACCGAGCGAGGAGGAATAAAATTTCAATTTAGGCTTTCATTTTTTTTGAATCGAATTTCAGTGGAGCCCATATAGATGGGCTCGATGAAAAAAGATGGCTGATCGATTGACCTCTCTGTATCGAGATGGCACGTTTAACGATCGTTCCTCGATTTAATAATCGTATATGTTGGTTGTCGTATAGCCTGACGGGCTCTTTATCCCGGTTACAAAACGACGCCGGGATAATCTTCAGTCGGAAACATCTCGCACCTCGAACGATCGTAATCAATATCGGGATCATTGATTAATACGAAGTAAATTAATACTTGGGAATCGTTCAGGTTCGATCGCCGGGCGTACGGGATGGAGAAAAATAAAAAGGCGAAGGAGAGTTAAGAGGAGAAGAAAAGGGAAAATAAACGGATATACGGAGGCCGGTAGAGAGTTTGAAGAAGGATGTGAAAGGAGAGACGTGGAGCGGCGACGATGGCAAAAAAGGGCAAGCGAGCAGCGAAGAGCGCATCTTGCAGTTTCGCATAACATCGCTCGCGAATACGAGGACCAAGACGATGATTTATCAAGCGTGGGTCGCGCTTTGCTCGCTAATTATCATATACGACAGCCGATTAAAAAAAGACGACCATTCTCTCTCTCTCTCTCTCTTGGTTTGTTACGCTCAAACATCAATTTTCAACTAATTACATGCATTTTCATGTCCATGCCCTGCTGTAGCCGCGCTCCGTGCGTCTATTTCTCCCGCGTGGCAAGGCCCATTTTATCTCTACTCGCGATGCGTCGTGGCTTACTGTACGGCCTCTGACGATTTTTCGAGAAAAATAAGATGAGAGGGAGAGAAGAAATTGAAAAAAAGAGGGAAAAATCGCTCGTACGTGCAGAAGCGGCGACCCCGGCTCGTTGATGCACTTCTTTTTGCCTGCGTCTCTCTCTCTCTCTTTCTCTCTCTGCTTCGTCGAGCCACGAGAAATGCAACGCTCGGGAAGCTTATTCACTATGGCTCAAGCCAACGTAAATGTTGCCCCCAGAACGCTTACATGCTCACCCGGGGTAATCATTTTCTGCCATTCATGCGAGATGAACCGAGACGCGCTCAAGGTGGCCGTAACTTTTCGACGAACTCTATATACGCGAGCGAGTATCTCAAAGTCTTTAAATTTTTTTTACATCCTCGTTTTTTTTTTCAAAATTTTTTCGTTCAACTCTCTTCCTTCTCCCTTTCTATCCTCATTCCTCGCTGTTATTCTTTCACACGCGCAAACGCTTTCTTCTTGATTTGTGTATCCATCGGTACGATTAAATCTGACGTTACAGAAAATCCTGCCTCGCTCTCGCGCGGTTCAAATGAGCACATTACCGTGAGTGACGACTCGGAATACACTTTGTTGCTTTTCATAAATCATTCCGGTCGTACTATTCGTTGTATCGACCATTTTTGTAATTCTATAACTTATATAGAAATGCTAAATCATACTACACAGTATATATTATGATCTTGGTCCTCTATTGTAACGGTGATGAAAGAATTCATGAAAAACGTGTTGTCTCGTAAACGTTATTCTCTTATATCTATTGTATTCAAAATCGAAAATGATGGAAATTTTTTGAAAATTTTACCTATTAAGTAAAATCTCTAAAAGATTGTGAAAAAATTTCGCGACGATTAGGAAGCTCCTCATTAAGATATTAATTGTTAAAAATAGCTATTTTCATACCTTCCCACAAGAACACGTGTTTGAAGTTGCTATTTTGATAATAAATATCTCAGTAACGAGCTTCCAAGTTTAAGTGAAATTTTGGACTAAACTTTGTATGGCATTGAAGAAGCTTCATCTAATTTTTCAAAAAAATTTCATCATTTTTTGTGCAATCACATAGAAATATGCTTATTACGCAGATATCTCTTTTTTCATATTTGATTGAATCAACTAAGCTAAACTATAACTAATTAGCTGAATTTAACTTTAAATTTATTCAATTTAACTTAATGTTTCTACGCTTTTTGTTTTTGATACAGAAACAAATGAAAGGCTGAATCTAAAAAAAAATGTAAAATTCGTTAAATATTTAATTCGTGTCTGGTCGTTTAATTGATTCAACCAAACTTTTTTCTCAATGTGGTTCGTTGACTGAGAATATGATGAGAGAAGAAATTTTTTGGACTCACTCGGTGGGAAGGTTCTTCATGCTCTGGCTCGGTACGTTCTTGTCCAAAGCTCTCTCAATTATTTTTCCAATCTTTATTTTTCGAGGTTTCCGTTGACGTCGCGTCTCAATATCGGGCAGGCTCGTCGAGAGCTTCGCGAAAAAGCGTTTTTTCTGTGATGACTTTATCGACGAACGTTTTTTATCGGGGGGCTCGTTAAGCTTGAGTTTCCCGGGCGAAACTTTGAGGAAATCGTTAGTACGGTATTGATCGTCGTCGAACTTTGAAAAAGCCAGGGCGGCGGTTGCCACGAGATTTACCGAGCTCTCGTCCTGGCGAGAGTCATCGCTCGCCAGACTCGAACTTTCGTTTAAATCAGCTTTTGCGGCAATCTTCGGCGCGGCGATCTCGCGCTCAGTATCGCTTATCGACGTCGGAGACAGATCCAAATCGGGCACGGAATGTGATTCACAGTTTGGCTTATTCGAGTCGTTCGAGAAAACGCTCTGATAGTTTGTCTCTTTGTCGGAATTTTCGACACAACAACGATTCTCCATTCGCTCTATCTTCTTTTCCAGTTGAGCGATTTTTCTGTCGCGAGCTTTCAAGAGCACGAGAGCTTTCCTAGCTCTGTCCTCCTCGTCCAAAGCACCGCTGTGAGAAAAAGAAAACGATCATGCAAATTTTATTCCTCTCATAAATCAGACAAAGTAAGGGCCGAAGCGGAAAAGAACTTGTAGATCGCCCCAATTAATATAATAATATATATAGAATTAAATACCGGATAAAAGTTACAAAATGGAGCGTGGAAGAGGGGAGTTTCGATGCGTAATGGAGATGAGGGGGCCAAGTGTACTGATGACGAGGGGATTTAGTGGGCAGATTAAATTTCACAAAAAACAAACGCAATAACAGCTCGTATCAACAGCGTGTTTAAATTTAGTCACGAGTCTTGTCCCTGAAAATAAAAAAAAAACATATTTTCTCTGCACTGTATGGGAATGTCGAAGCGAAGTGAAATTTGTTGCCGTAGGGTAAAAATACGGTACTAAGGATTTTGGATCTTTTCGCGAAAAGCGAAATAAATTAGGGAGGAGAGGTGCATATTTAATTCGAGCAATTAATGCCGTCTTGTAAAACACGAGAAGGAGAGGAGGAATGAGGGGTAGGAGGGAGAGTGTATACAGGGGTGTATAGAGGAGGAAGAGACGGTCTGTGTGGTGCGCGGGGTTCGCGAGAGCATTGCCGATGCTTCGTGCTTGTTTTGCCTGTGAGCCTCTCTTCTCTCATCGTTCTACCCCCATCCGTCGACTCTCGAGCTCGTGGCAGTAATGAGTCCGATAAATCAACTGGCTTCTTGCAGCGCACTCGAAACTTGGAATAACTTCGAGACTCTCTCTCCCCCCCCCCTCCCCTCTCTCTCTCTCTTTCTAGTTTCGAGTTTTCGTTTTGGTGAGCCGCTGCTCATTCCGCTCTCTTTCTAGACTCACCCCGCCTGCCCCGCAAGGCGGAAAGTACAATTTGCGGATGGGGAAGGTGGCAGGCCGGGCCTCGATCGGATTTCCGTGAAAAGCGAACGAATCGAATGAGAGGACCCGGAAAGAGCTTTTTTCGCGTCCCACTTTGCAGCGAGCCTGCTTGTACAACTTCCGGTCGTTCCGACTCGATCCTGCAAGATTTTTTATTTACGAAGGAGAGAATGAGAGGGAGCGATGCAAGGTTCGGGCATCGCGGGTACTCGTTCTCTTAATACTTGTTTTTTTGTTTTCTCTGAATACGAAAAGAATGGTTCAATGCCTCTGGAGCTTTCGAATACGCGCTTATATAAACTCTTGTTTTCTCCTGTTGGACTTTTCAGCCTTTTTCCATTTCGACTAACTTCGACTTGGCTAATTAGCGAGTACTTCGAGCACTCGGATACCTACTTTTTCTCAACCCGACACGATGAGGTGCATGCTTTTTCCAGAAAAATAAATAAATAAAAAATTCAAAGTACATGCTCCGAAAGTTCCGTCTAGAATTTTTTTCCTTTTCTCTCGAGTGTTTAAAAATAAGTTTAAATATCATTTAAATAAAATCTCAAATAAGTTCTTTTATGTAGTAAAATTTCGATTGATAAGTAAATAAAGTAGAGCTTTTTATAGTTATTGATAATAATTGTAATATCAAATTGAAAGAAAAAGCAACGCCTATGCCAATTAATAGAGTAATTAAAAAATGTATTTCTCAGATTTATCGTTTCAAATCTGTCCGGATTGCAGGGACGTTTACCTTAATTTCACAGGCAGAGGGGGTGAACATTTTTTTCTCCACTTTTTCTCGCTTTCTCTTCGAGTGTCGGTAATCACAGTCGAGCATTTGAATAATTCGGTAGGATTAACGCTATGAAAAAATACGCGGGGCCGAACGGCGAGGGTGTGGCCACGTTTTGTTTCGTTCCTCTCTTCTTTTTTTTTGTTCTCTCATTTTTTTGCCTCTTGCTCACCGCTAATCCTCAACGTACCCCCGAAATTATGACGATCGATGGTTCGTGAGAGCGCGGCAGCTCGTTTGCGTGAAAAAAAAAACGAAAAAAAAGGGAATAGCGAGCAGCCGCAGATTGCCCCTCTTAATCTCCGAGAATCGGAGTCGGGGGAGGCTCAAGTTTGGTGCGCGCAAGCATGACGCCTCCTCTTCTCTTTCTCGACTTCGTCACGCGTTTTCCACTGTGAAACGTCGAGTCTTCGATCGGTGTAGATGGAAGAAAGAGGGAAAGAAAAAACGGAAGAACACGGGAGGGGGATTCATTAAAAGCTCGAGCGGACTAGCGCATTTGTTCGCGACACTCCCCAATTTTCCAATTAAATAACGTAACAAATGTACCCGAGGGAGAGTGGGAGTAATTAAATCGTGCGGTCTCGTGGCCTGTCTCGCTCTATTACCTTTTTATAAGCGTGATATTCGCCTTATTGCGGAATGATCTCTTCAAAAAATATATTTCAAAAAATGTATTTATTAAATCTATTATATATTAAATATATATATTTTTTCTACAGTCTTATATGTATACATATGTAAGTCGATGCATTGACGCCTGATGGGGCATTAATTATATTATATATTTGAAAATATTGCAAGGCTTTTCGTGGTATGATTTTCATATATAGAATCTCTCGAAGCCGCAGAGAGCCGAGAAGATTGACGCGCCCTTCGATGCTCGTAACATCTTACGACATGATTTCCTACGATCCGGACTCGCGCTAATTGATAATTGAATGGTGCACTTGACTCGAATTGGACGTCGGTTCTATCACGATTTGAGGATAAAGGAAGGATAGAGGGTGGGGGGGGGGGTAGAGAGGGGGTTGGGAAGGGAAGGGAAGGAAGCAATAACTGTTAACGTGTGCGCGAGAGCACGACGTTGTAACAAGGCTTATTAAAATTACAGATACGCCAGGAGTCGGAGACGGAGAGAGAAATGGCAGAGAGGACCCGTGTCCGGGGAGGGCCGCCGGGGAAGGAGAGGATATCCTCGACCGCACTCCGTCTGGGAAACGGACCACACGGCGATGTCTCGTATCCTTCTTCCCGGCTAGACTATGACTTTCCCAAATTTCTCCAAAGCCCCGTCTCATCCCTCTGTTTATCTTTCCCATATATAGTATATACCGCTACATGTATATTTCGCCCCGCGGCTTATACACGCTTCTCAGAGATGTCCGGGGACCTTGACCAACCAGGCAATTATTCTATCCGGAGCGAAAGGTCCCGCAGAGAATCCTTCGCGACCGCGAAGACGTCATGGACTCTCGAGATTAATGCTATATCGTTTCCCCCAATTTCTCTCTCATGCAAACGTCCTGAACGAAATTTAATTTTTCCGTTTTCAGTTTCATTTTTAGTTTTATTTTAGGACATTTATTTAAGGAAATTTTTAAAATATATTATACATTTTGTAGAAAAAAAATTGAATCAATAAAGAGTTGAGTATAATTCTTCCCTTTAATTTCTGCTATATTTGAAGTTTGAGTTTAGCGATTTCCCCATCTAAACATTTATGTGTTAAATATCATAACAAATTATCCATAAAAATAACTTGAAGAAAATTATGGAATAAATTAAGAATGTTAGAGTGCTACTTACGGAAGTATATATGAGCCATTTCACGCCATTTTGACCACTTTTAAACCTGACCCCTTTCGATTTTGCTGAAACTTTTTTATCATTTTCTACCCTATTGAAAACCTCTCTGAGAATATTTTCAGATTTTTTCTTTTTGGATTGGATTTTGCATTTTTTCTTTTTGGATTGGATGAAAAAATCTGAAAAAATTCTCAGAGAGATTTTCAATAGGGTATAGAAAATAATTTAAAACAGTTTCAGCAAAATCGAAAGGGGTTAGGTCTAAAAGTGGTCGAAATGGTGTGGAATGGCTCATATAAAAAAAAATCGGCACGATGTACCGTCCAGTTATTGAGAAAAAAAAATTGCAGTGGAAATCATCTGTGTGTTTATAGATGTACATTGTACACACAAAGCGGCCATGTATTACGGCAGGGTCGTGCGTATGGAAAAAATTAAACACTTTCAAAGTCTTGTACAAATGAGAAAAATTCAATAAAAATAGCGTAATTATATTTCTTTTGTGATTACTGATAATATTTTTAAAAAGTCGTAGATTTCTACCTCATTATGGACACTACCTTTTCGTGAAGGAGAGTGGCCCCTTTTATGTAGCTAGCTCGAACTACTTTAAGTACTACGGAAAAATCATTACGGCGTAATCAAATTGAAATTTGGTATACTTTCAATTTGTATATCTATACATCTCTCTACTAAATTTCAAACCAATCGACTCATACGTTTACAATATATTTATTGGCGAAAATTACAATTTTCTGTATCTTCCCATAAGAGCACTTGTTAAATATTACGATCTTTAACTGTAAATATCTTGTCTTCCTATGAGTGAAATTTCTTGAAATCAGCACTATATATAGTACACCAAAAAAGCTTTCCTCGGTTTTTGAAAAAGATTATACGATTATTTTTTCACGATTTTCATGTGTACGTAGCAATAAGTACAAATCACCTTGGATGGCTTTGAATTTTAAGTATGTTGTTCTTGAAACAATTTGTAACAACTTTTTTCAATAAACTTGAGCACAAAAATCACATGGTATGGAAGAAAAACAAACCTGAGTTAGCCTCAAATACACGGTATCGATTTTACCGTGGTATTATGTTAAGGTAGAAGTCGCGTAAAATCGTTTGAAACAGAATTTCTTAAAAATTAACACAAATCTTCT
This sequence comes from Cremastinae sp. A BG-2022a, assembly GCA_030522545.1. Classification (NCBI taxonomy): domain Eukaryota; kingdom Metazoa; phylum Arthropoda; class Insecta; order Hymenoptera; family Ichneumonidae; species Cremastinae sp. A BG-2022a. The sequence continues at coordinate 719 of JAPYYW010000147.1, read as the reverse complement.
TTGAGGTCATGTTGAAATGTACGTCAAATTTTATGAAGCTTTACCACCTAGTAATCGATATATTAATTGTTGAAAGTCTCCGCATCTTTAAATCTCTCATATAAGAGCCCCCATGTTAAAAGTGACAATTTTTTGAAATAAATATCTCATCGATAACCACATGATGAAGTCTCTCTTTAATTTTTGCACACATGTTAATATGATGTCAAAGAAGATCAGTAGAAATTTTGAAAAAATTACGTCTCAAAGAATTTCAAGTGATGATTCAACATTTAGTTAACACGTACAGCCAAACTTTTGAATAGACTCTGTTATGCGACTCCTATACTTTAAGATAGATGTACTTGGAAAGTACGAACTGTTATAAAATTTTGGGGATGTGCACCCTATTTTTTGAAATACATTTTTTATTAGGTCCCGATTAAAATAAAAATATCTTAGTTTTTGCATGAATTAAATATATTTAGAATGCTACTTCAACACATATTTTATTAAGGAGGTTGGCTACAAATGGCGAAAATAAATGACGTTTTACGTGTTAAAAGTATAGGGAAAGGAAATTTGTTAAGAAAATGATAAAAATTAGAGAGAATGTTCTTTGTCACTAAAGAAATTTATAAAAATTCAGAAAAAAATATCGTCTACATTATTTTCGAGTAATTGAGTAGTAAAGTTACGTCCTTATACACGGAATGTATATCTATATTGTCTAAAAATGG
>JAPYYW010000146.1:0-120849 GCA_030522545.1 Cremastinae sp. A BG-2022a | reverse complement strand
ACTTGCGCTAAGGGCCGTATCAAGTTTTTTTCCCCGTGTAAACTAAAGGCAAAGTCCCGGGTTTTTATTTATATAAGATATTGTCTTGAAAAACCACGTCAACGTTCTTCACTATTTTATTAAAATACTGGAAAAATATAAGATAGTTTCACTGTTTAATTATCGAGATATTCAATGTTGAAAATAACAAATTTAACATGAGCTCTTATGGCAAGCTCCGAAAAATTGGCATTTTCAATAATTGATATCTCAATTTTGACACGGTGAAACTTGTTCAAATTTTACCCACGCTTGCACACGATGCTAAGAAACATTTATGCAAAATTTTTAACAATTATCTTTAAAACCGCTTAATGCAAGCGGTTATTACCCCCTTAATAAATAAAAATTAAAAATTAAAGATTTAAAAATGATTAATAATCAAATGTTAAAAAGTAATATTTGAAATTTGATATTTAAAAGTATATACTGATAAGAATATTTTCTATACATTTATTATTATTAAAGAAATCTGTATAATAGACATTTATAATGTATGTGAATGAATATAAATATTATGCTGTGAAAATTTTTGATACTTGTTTTAAAATAATATAAATAGTGATATTGTGTTTATGTTTGTGTATATATGTTTATATACGCATAATTGTAATACAGAAAGAAGATATGCGTGAGGAGTGCGATCCCTGCGAGTTGGAGGCGTTTCTGTGAGACACCACGAAGAGGCAAGATAAAAATCTTCTACTCTCTCGGTGCATGTGTGACCAGAATTACATTACTCCCGCTCGAGTCTTACCTCGTCACTTCTCCTTCTCCTTCCCTTCTTCTTTCTCTCTCGCTGGCTCTTCTTTTTTTTCTCGCGGTTCGTAAAAAAAAAATGAAGACGAGAAAACGAAGAAAAAAGAACGGAGAAAGACGGTTTCTTCTTCGTGAAATAATGCACACGAGGTCCTGGGAGAGTGTCATCAACTTGACGCTGTACATTTCAATGAGACAGAAAAATGGAGATGGCGAAAGGCGAGTAACAAATTCGCAATTATAGCATATAATGGCAAAATTGAGCGATTCATATTCTTTGGAGTTCGATGAGATTAAATTAGTATGTCCACGAAACGATATTTTTTAGGAATTTTTTAAAATTTTGCATAAACTATCTTTCATGCCATGTGCATATATATATTAAATTGTAAGAAGTTTCTCTGCATAGAATTCAAGATATTCGTAATCGAAAATCACTATTTTTTCTACTCTCCCATAAGAGCACGTGTTTAATATTGCTATCTTCAACTGTAAATACTATCTTGATTTCTAAGAAGTAGAACTTCTTGTAATTTGGTACTTGAAAATTGGCACAAAATTATATAATGAGACACTTGGTTTGCGTTTTATTTTTATTTTTTATACAAAAGGCTTAATCAGTTACGTAATTCCCATTATTATTTAATACCTTAAGTATGTAGAAATTTATACTTCGTATATTATTACCATGTATTTTTCAACTTTCTTACCATGAACTATTGGAGCGATCAACTAATCTAACTATTTCAATTATTAATTAATGTAGCTACTAAAAAAATCATCGTTCGTAATAAGTATTTTAAAATATTTTTATTACTCAACCAGTTAAAAAAACTACCATAATATTTTTTAAAATAAGGACTGTAAACATTAACTACTCCATTATTCAAATAATATAAATTACGTAAGCACAAAAAAATAATAACAAAAGTGCAGTGTCTAATAACTATATGAATTATTAAAATAATGAAATGATAATAAAATTTGAGCGATATATACAAGGAGTGATTGTATTGAGGAAAACGTTCAATTGACCATAATTATAACTGTTGCTTCAACGAGGAGTAAAAAAATGACACTGAAGGTTTGTATATAGTGGCAGAATCTCGATTTTACGGAGAAACGTTAATTAAGTCGGAGAACGAGAGAAAGATTTCGCCCTTTGTCGAGGAAAAGTTCACGGGGCCAGAAGATTCAGTGATCGGGTGGACACCAATTCAGCAGATCGTGAAATAAAATTGAAACCCTCTTTTTTCGAGCCACAGAAAGGAGATTCTTCATGTAAGAAAGCGCGATTGTACACATACGTTCACGAACAAATATTTAAATATACAAAACTTACATTTTTTTAAAATTATTCATAAGAAGTTAAATTCCAAAATTATGCCTTAAAAATTAGGTTGGACTAAAAAAATTACACTTGTACATAATTAATAAAGAATTGAGTATAATTTTTAAATTTGATAAACTCTTTTAAGTTTCAAAGTTTCCAAAAAAATGTAAAAATACGAATTATATTCTGTAGTTTAAAGTGACAAGAAATGATGGAATTTTGATATTTATCACTAATCTACGTCATTAGTGAAAATTGACCTACGATTCGATGGTATATTGCTAAAAGTTCCACTGTCCTAACGATAAAAGTCTCTTGCGTGTCAGTGTATAATCAAGACATAATTTTGGACGTTTCAGTGACAAATTGAATAAGACATGAAGGGTTGTACGCATACAATTCTTAGTGAAACATTGCGACGATTTCGATAAATTATTGTTAATTTTTCGATTTGAAAATACTTTAGTCTAATTATAAAACGATTCATGAAACGATTTGACACGCATTTTATCAAAAATTTGTTCAAATTTAACATTATCTTTTATGAAGAATCCCTAAATCTGCTTGAAAAAGAGTATTTTCATTATTGAATTTTGTATAATTCTTGTGACCAAACATATTCGTTCAAAATTAATTGCAATTATTATTTCAAATCATTATCTAAAAATCATATAAAATTATCACCATGATAAAAATAACTTTTGAAGTGCAGTATTTCAAGTTCTGCTCGAAACATCCTAAAAAATGGTTGATAAGAGTATATGAATACAATACAATCTTCATTTTATAATTTCATTAATGAAATTAGAACGTGTTCTATAACGTTGATGTTTAAAAAAATGATTTTTATAGATTTCTTCATGTATTGGAGGCTTCAAAGCATTCATTGAAAATTACTTAAAATTATTTCAAATTATTTCAAATCATTGTAAAAAAATCATTTAAAATGATCACCATAACAAAATGAACTTTTGCAGTGTGGTATTTTGAAAACTACTCCAAATATGACATCATAAAAACATCGATAAGAATATGAATACAATAAAATATCTTCATGTTATAATTTCATTGATGAAATTCTAGAAATTAATAAAAATGACTGATTCTTGAATGGGACTGCATTTCCAGTAAATTCCAAAACGTAAACATTTGAAAAATGATTTAAAATGATTTCTTCGTGTATATTGTAGGCTTCGGAGCGTAGTATTGGAAAAAAACTTTTGAGCCCACCTGTATACGTGTTCTTACACATAGAGATATATAAAGGGAGCATTGAATTGGTCATGCATGCGAGGAAACATTGGTGCAAGTCGTGCGACCGGATCGTCTCTCGATAAGATGCTCCGCCGCGCTGCCGCGCTCGGCCAATTAATTAATTAATTAACCGCGATTCGTGAATACGCCTCTCTTTCAATCCTCCCGAGTAAACACAGACGAGAAGCTCCGTAAGCTCCGCAAATGTAGGAAATGGCGTTCGCATACGTGCATTGATACTGTAATGGGTTTATTTATTGGCGCTGGCTTATCGTCAAGCACGCGCGTCACCCTTCCCTTTTCCTCCCTCTCTATCCCCACTCATTGCCCCAAACTCTCCGATCCAGTTACGCCTTCTACAGGCAACCGACAACCAGCTAAGCTAAACACGATAATCCGCAAATTGAGAAATTCCCTCTATAAGATTCTTGGTCCGTTTAAAATGAACCTCGATATAAATTTTGTCAAAAATTTGTACAAACTTTTTTCAATGTCATGTGCACCAAATATGTACGAAATTTTCAAAAATTTCTTATTTGGTATGCGCATAAACTCTCCGATCCAGTTACGCCTTCTACAGGCGACCGACAACCAGCCAAGCTAAACACGATAATCCGCAAATTGAGAAATTTCCTCTATAAGATTCTTGGTCCGTTTAAAATGAACCTCGATATATAAATTGTCAAAAATTTGTACAAACTTTTTTCAATGTCATGTGCACCAAATATGTACGAAATTTTCGAAAATTTCACATTTGGTGCGTATAAACTCTCCGATTCAGTTACGCCTCCTACAGGCGACCGACAACCAGCTAAGCTAAACACGATAATCCGCAAATTGAGAAATTTCCTCTATAAGATTCTTCGTCCGTTTAAAAGGAACCTCGATATAAATTTTGTCAAAAATTTGTAAAAACTTTTTTCAATGTCATGCGCATCAAATGTGTACGAAATTTTCGAAAATTTCATCTTGCAGAAGTCGAAGTATTTTTTTACGATGAATATTACTTTTTTTTAATGTACTCTCCATAAGAGCACGTGTTAAAATGACAGTTTTCATCAATAAATGTTTCGAATTCCAGACGGTGAAGTTCCTCAAAATTTTGCAGTTTTATGTAACATATAGAAGAAATTTTGTTTAGGTTTTCAGAAAGATTTATTGTTTGTTAGAAAAATTTATCAGACAGTGGCAGTGTCTTCTAAACTGTAATAAATCTGCTGTGTAAATTGAGAAAATGTATAGGTGGTTAAAAATCGACAACACTTTGTATAAGATATCAAAAATTCTGTGGTGTTATTTTGTTTATTCAACACCGTCCGTGTTAAAAGAAATTATACCAACACAAATTATACCAATTTTGGTTTACACAAAATTGAGGGACCTACATGTACCACTCACTGGTATTAAATTCGTGATATTTTTAACACCAAATTTTTTACAGTCTAAGATCTTGCAAAGGGTTTTATATAACATTGCAGCAACCTTTTATAGTTTTTTAGAAAAATTTTGTCGTAAAAAATTTGTTATAGTTATATACCAAGTGTATTTGGTATTTCTGAATTTGTTTAATTTTAAATTCATAATAAATAAATTTGCAACAACTTTTCTTGATAAACTTAAACTTGCAAATGACTAATGTGAAGGTAACAAAACGTGTTATAAAAACAGAAGAAACTTTTGGATTCGACTGTCAAAGATCAACCACTTTAAATTATAGTTCTATCGATTTATCGTTTTCTTAGGATTTCGTTAAAAATTCGCACTTTTTAAAATGTTTTGCAATGTAGATATCAAGAGACTTATTATATTGTTAAAAATCCTAATTACCAGTTCTTTCATAAGAGCAAGTATTTTAAATATTTTAAACAATTTTCAACACTGCATGTGTATCTTGATTTATATACTTGTAGCTTTTTTCAAATATAGCTTCAAATGTAGCTGCTTAAAATATAGTGTGAAGCTTCTGTAATTTAGCATAACTCATCTTTACATTATTATTACTAAAATTTATTCATATTTCTGTACTCTGTACTCTACTATCAACTTGTACCCAAGGGAATGTATCTCTAGTAATAAATTCTAATTATCAATCTATCAACAGTACTTCGAACGAATTTTCCTCAGTTAAAAAAAATCGTAAGATTTCAACAATTTAGTAAAAAATTCTTAGTAAAGAAGGTATATAACAAAAAAAGTCTCTCGAAAGCTTCTTCTTTCCAAAACTTCTCTAGATCCATACGTATATAAGAATATTACAATAATTTTTGGTTTATGAAAAACTCAAAATCGATAATGATAAAAATAAAGTTAAATATCATTATTCTATATAGTTTTAAAAATGTTTTGACGGATATTGCGGAATCGAATGGATTACTGTAGCGAAACGTGTGCACGAAAAACAATTGAAATATCGTTATGATTCGTGCTGGAACTCGTTGGCGTGTCGCACGACTATAAAAACAGTCGAGAAAAATCCTTAGAACCACGCATTTATAAATCGCACATGAGGACTGAATCCTCGCGGTAAATGTGAATGTATCGGTGGATATACTGAAAGTTTATATGAAATTTATTCCGTGACGTGAATTTTTACACGGAGCTCGTTTGACTAGCGTAATTTTTTGTAAAAATAAAAATATCCTTTATGGAATAAATTTCTATTATAATTTTTCCCTCGAAAACATTTTCAAAAGAGTCGTCTGGTTAAATTATATAAAAAATCGTTGTATTTAATTTTTCATTGAAATACAAAACAATTTGTATTTTGCTACAAAATTGCAATATTAAATATTCAGTTATTGTTGCAATATTAGAAAACTTTGGTAATTACGGTTGGTTTTTTTTCAGGAATAACATTTGCTCATTAAAGTTATAAAATTTGGAGCAGTCTTTGGACTCATCAATTTCTTTCTCGATTTTATCCTGAATCTCTCGTGGTCGTTACATCCGGTTATTTTATCAGTGACATTAATATACAGAGGAGCGTGTAAAAGGGCCAAGAAAAAAGGGAAGAAGTAGGAGAGGAGAACAAGGAGAGAGAGAGAGAGGAAAAAAAGGCAAGAGTAAGGTGTGCGCACGTTGTACGGAAAGTTCCGAATACGAATTAACGGACGGAATTTCGTTGTCGTCCTGTCCGAGCCAGGCCAAAAAATGAGAATAAAAAAAGCGAACTCTCGTGACGATATCACCTCTCTCGATCGTACGAACAAACACACGAGACACGCGTTTACGAGATCTCGCGTATAAGAGACGAAAAGAAAAAAAAATAAGCAAATGACGAACGAACGCACCTGAGCCTGTGAACCAAAATTCCGCAAACTATATATTCTCACGGAATTGTGTAACGAACCTTTTGCATGCTCAAATTTTTTTTTTCTTATTGTCATATTACCAATCAATTATTCTTAAACTCTCCCAAACTCTTAATTCAGCTATCTATTTTTTAATACGTGATGCATTAATATACATTTGCACAAATGCAAACATTATATACATTATTGTTCATTTTTGAAATATGATTTACTGATAAATATGCATTACATGTTTGCACGTAATTTGCACACAACATTTTTGTATATAATTAGCATATGTTTGTACACATAACTTGTACACAACATGTATTTACATATCATTGGTGTATAACATGTTAAACCATTTATATACAGTACATGTTTGTACATAACTTACACATAACGTGTTTGGTCATATTTACAAATAATATTTTTTTATATAAAAGTTACATGTATATAAAGTAACATGTTTACACATAGTTTACACATAACATGCTTATTAGGGTGAGCCAAAAAAACTAACCTATCGAATTTATGGCTTTAAAAGGTCCTATATATATCGAAAAAAAATCTCCCCGATGGGAAAAAATTTTAGCTCAATTTTAAAAAGTGTCGCTCGGCATTTGAAATTTCATATTTAAATAACATGTAAAAATTTTTTTCTTTAAAAATGCAATAACTTTTGGACAGTTTGAGCTAAAAATTTAAGTCTCACATACTGCAATGTTGATATATTATGTACAAGAGTACAATTTGTATTTTATTGTAGACAAATATAATACATATATTTTGAACAAGTAAAAAATATTTTTTTCTGCATTAAATTAAAAAAATTATCTCGTAGATGAAGAATATTAAAAAAACGACCATCAAGAGTCTTTTTTCGTTAAATCGATGTAGCTCATTAATTTAATTTGCAATCATCCCATTCTACGAAAGAATTAATTGTTGGCTGCAAATAAATTCGGAGTAATTCTTCGAAAAAGGTACAATGTTGAGTTTTTTTTTAAGAGAAAAAAGGAAGAAAACTACGCGATACCGTAAAATCGTCTAAGGAGGAGAGAAATTCGAAAGAGAAAGAGAGAGAGAGTGAGAAAGAGGAGAATCGTAATTAAGACAAGATTTATGAAATTGGCGGAGAAGAGACAGTTAATTCTCATTCGTGGGGTGACGTGTGTCGAGAATGCGAGAAATTGACGTGGTCGAGGCGATTCTCAGACAAGAAGCGTGTTCCGAAAAAAATGGACAAGAGCGAGAAAGGAAAGAGAAGAAAAAAAAATATAGAGAGAGAGAGCCCGATGGGTAACAAAAGAACGCAATTCATGAAAAAAAGTGATTCTACGTGATTTTTCTTCGTCTCGTTACGCTCGGGGCATTTTTTTCGTTTATTTTTATTTTAATTTCATTATGTATATATTTTATTTCTTTTTGTTTGTAGAAAAAAATTGGTCCGTTTATTGACGTATTTTAATATTTTCTTTAATATTAAAATATGATCTTTTATAACTTTATTTGAAACTATTTTTTATCCCAGAACTTACATTTTTTAAATAAAAAGTATAATTAATTGTTTACAATACTCTGATTTTTATTCAGGTAAATAAATACTTTGTTTAGTTTACAAAAATAAAAACTTTTATCATTTTATTTGAAACAATTATCAAATTTAATTAATTATTTTTATATTGTTATATAATAAAAATATAAATTTTCCAAATTTTTTGTTTTTGAACAAAAATATTGGAGACGGTGCTCCAGTAACACGCATTTTAATTTCATTGCGTATCTTTTTATTTTACTTTGATGAAAAAAAAAGAAGAGAAAAACGCGTGCGCTCTTTTCTCTGGTCGGATTTCTGTGAGATTGGCCCGTTTGATGTCCCGGTAACGAAACCTCGGCAAAACGTTTTCTCGTAAATCCTGGTACGTTCTTTCCCGGAGTCTCCAGACCGTTTGTCCGGGACTCGCTTACATAGCCATTTATATAAATAAATGTACGACTCTGTGTTGAAACGTCGAGCGTGGAAAGAGAGCCGTGTGCGCTCACGGATCGTAAGAAAGAAGATCGGGAGGGTGAGGGGCGAGGGAGAGGAGAGAAAAGAGAGGATCTCGTTCCTGGTCACGCTCGTGGGAGAGACGATTTCCTTGGAATTATGCTAATTGACGGATTCCCCGAAAAAAACACACACACTCGACTGTCCCATATGAACACGTCTCTTTTCTTCTCTCTCTCTCTCTCTCTCTCTCATTCTCTCTTTGCTTCCAATTTCTCTCGCGCCCGATACGTGTTATACCGAAAATCTGAAAATTCCACGATGCTTCGAACGAATCGAGATGTACATTCGCTCCCGACGATGCTTCAACATAAATTCAAACTTTCCAGCACACATTTTATTTTTTTTTCGTTCTCTTAAAATACCCATCTGCATGTGGAATTTGTATATTAAACGTCGAGTTTATATTAAAATACGTATTACTGGAGCACTTTCCAAAATATTTTTGTTTAAAATAAAATTCTGAAAATCTGGATATTTTTATTATAAAAAAGGTTAAAGTATTCAATGACTTAAATAAAAATCAAAATAATCAAAAAATAATTAATTCATTTTGTTGATTGTTTCAAATCAAATTATAAAAGTTTATATATATTTTACTAAGAAACTAAACATTCAAGTATTTATTTACCTGAATAATAATCAAAGGATTGTAAACAATCATTTATATTTAATAAGAAGAATTGAAGTTCTATGATAAAAAATATTTCCAAATCAAATTATAAAATTTTATTATTTTAATAATAAACAAAATATGAATTAATGTATTTTATTATCAGATTAACAGTAAAGCAAAGTAATAATATATATATATAAATCATCGATAACATTGATTTTGAAGAATCGCGAGATTTAAGAGTTAAATAATGGGACAGTTCAGTAAATTTTACTGAATGGAGGGAAAATAAATGTAAATTTATTTATGAATTCATCGAAGAGTGCAATCACGAGTGTCGCATGATTTTCGAATTCGGAGACCATGTATGTGACTCCTCTCTTTGTTTTTTTTCCACCTGTCACGTTTCAAAAAGTGTCGGAGAGGTGCGAACAGTCGCATTATTCAAAAATGAACACCCATCAATCTCTCGTCGCACGAGTCTCGCTTCTTTCCTACGAAAGCAACGATTATCTCGGACTTTTTGTTTCCCGTTGAAAAAGAAAGGGGAAAAGAACAAATGTTGATCACGAGTACAATTACTGACACTGAATCGTCAATTATTCTATAAGATTTCCGGTTTTTCTTCATTTCAATTTCTCTTGTTTTCTTCATACATTCCACACATCTATCAAACTTTTGTTTTGCATTCTTTTTTCGTTAATATAAACTTTAATTTAAACAACAGCGATTTTACTTTAAATCGTATTTAAATATTAAATAAAATCATACTTTGTTCTTGATTGTATTGGCTTGGTGTATATAGAGAGGGTGGTAAAGAGAGAATGAAGAACGCGGTACCAAAATGGCGACGAGAGCTTTTATCGAGATTCTGATAGATTTTACAAAATTTGTGTAATTTTACGTTTATTTACACGTAAAGATAATTGCAATAATATTGTCAATCTTTTGAGTGATTAATTTTTACATTGATGATGATTACATTTTATATTTAGATAAGAGTTTTCAAGAAATATAACCAAAATTTTATTTAAAAGTATGCTCAGTGAATATTAGTTCCTCAAACATGTATTAAGTTAATATTATTTGTATAAAATTATTTCAAAGATTTAGGCACTTTAACGAATATAAAATGTGTTTATACAATTTAAATTTATTTAAATAAATATTACATGTAAAATTTACCACTAACATGGATATACTGAGAGAAAAATATGACAGATTTTACTACAAAATGACGACTATACTAATCATTATAAAACTGAACATATTTTTTAATGCTTTTAGCTATAATTAGCTTCCAGAAATAACATTGAATTTTTATATACTGCCAATACAGTTCTGAAATAAATTGAATTCTTACAAATATACTCAATTATTAAATAAACAGTATGGTTGTGGCATAAAATAAAACACCTTATTAAAATATACGCTATATAGTGATGAATGAACCTCTAATGTACATCAACGAAATTCACTTGATTCGATAATTGATGCGTTTCGGTATGTGTATATAATAAAATAATATTTGGTATATGAATAAAAAGCGAGCTCTTGAAGACGTCGAAGAGCGTAAAAAGCGTGTACGCGCGTGAGGCTACGTATAGAAATTGACCGGGGCGAATAAGAGGCCGAGAAGTAGGAGGTGCTCGTCGGCGAGACACGCGATGTTGGGAAATAAGCCGCAATACCCCATTGGTCGGTACCAAACGACCGGGGCGTCCATCGAGAGCACGCCTTTCCATTGGATCTCTCTCTCTCTCTCTCTCTCAATCTATCTCTTCGCCTGTACTTCAGGCTTTTTAACAAGACGTGCACCATCGCTCTCGAAAACAAGAGTGAGAGAGACAGAGAAAAAGAGACGAGCAAAAAACCTCTTTCTGCATGCGAGCACGTTTTTTTTTTAAATTCAATTTTTGCTTTTATTAAATCTCTTTTCCTCTCGCACGTTCCGTGAGACTCGGAGCTGAAAGCCAGGAGAGGTGAGCCGAGGAAAAAGGCGGAGGGAGATCCTTTTATTTCGTAGGCTCCCGCCGATGATAAAATATATAATATAAAAGAGCATTCATTATACGTCTCATCCTTGCTCGGTTTACAAACCGTGTGCATCTACCTCATCCCTTCTCTCTCTCTCTCTCTCTCTTTCTCTCTCTCTCTCTCACTCTATCTTTTTCAACGCTTCTGTTGCCTGGTATCCAAGCAAAAGCTCCCTCGAGCTCTCTCTTATTCCCTTTTTCACGAAACAGAAATTGTATTGCGGAACGATTCGGGATCGCGAAACGTCAATCTTTCTCGTTGCACTTCTCTCTCTGCACTGCACTACATTATATTTTATACAGTATTAAACTTTATACTATATGTATTTATCTATTTCTATTATTATTCTATTCAATGTTAGGTTAGTTTTAAGTCTAAGTTTAAGTTAGTTTTTAAGTTAATTTTTAAGATTACTTTTTACGATGAGCTATGTAATTATAGTATTTAAGTTTATTTTATATGTAATCACATTTGTTTTTTGGTATTGTGTGCGGATTGTTTTTTAAGGTATAATAAAATGCATTAATTAATTAATTAATTAATTCTCTCTCTCTCTCTCTCTATTATTATTATTTATTTTACTGTATATCTTTACTGTTAATTTATTTTTAACTTTCAGTTTTAGTTCAATTAGGTTTATGTCAATCATAAAACTAACCTAAAAATAACTAATGTCTTTAGTTTAGTTATATTTTTAAGTTATTTTAAAAATAATCATATTTTTATGTTATTTTTAAGTTGTTTTAAAAATAACATAAAAATAACTAAAGAGTTTAGTTATTTTTAAGTTAATTTTACGATTATTGTATAACATTTTTTTGTATTACCCTTGCCTAAGGCATTGCCATCGGGGCATTAATAAATGGATTCATCCATTCATTCTCTCGGTGTCTCTTTGGCTCTGCCGGATAAAAAGCGCACCGTTGTGAACCCCGCGAGCCCCTCGTTACATTTTGTATTATCGCTTCGCACCGCAATGCAGAGTTCCCCGTTGTTATTGTCAACGATTTATAAATGTCGAACGAGAGTAGGTGACGGTTTCAGGCCCCTCGAACTTTTCCGCCATTTTCTTCCCCCCCCGTTCGCCATTTTGGCTTTATTGTTTCAACAACGTTCGGCTTTATATTCGACTTTTTTCAACGCAGGCCCGGAACCGAAAATGACGATACTCTCGTCCGGGTCTCGAAGCACTTGGACAACTTTTTCCAGAAGCGTGTGTGTACCTGGCTCGGACCTCTCGACTCCGCGCTCGGCCGCCCGACGGAAGTCGCTTCGACGCCTCCGAACCGGACGCCATTGATAGAAACATCGATTCGATCGACTCTTCGACGACCAACACGAGCTATTCACGGAATCCTTTGTCAACCCTCTGACAGAAATTTATCGAACATTTTTTTTATTTTTATATCTTCGTTCGGTTAACCCAACCGGTAGATGGACATCCCTCGAGGTAACGCTCGCGCGACAGTCCATATTCAAAAGTTTGACCGTGCATATGGGAACTACATATAAATATCAAGAGTCGCGCCAGCGAGTACATTTACAGCCGAGAACAGACGCGACTCTTGTATATTATCTCCAAAAACCTATATATAGTTATTTTGACAGATTTGATAGATTTTGACCGTTCTGAATTTTCAGAAATTAATATTAAGTTTATTTTAGCGTTGGAAAAAATTGAAAATTTTTTAAAGACGAGAATTTCCATTTTTTTCTCTTTCTAATAAAAAATAAGTCAACCACTTACAATGCATGCATAATAATAGTATTAGATATGTCGACGTTTTGATTTTATCAACATTTTTTTGGTTCATTTGCTTTTTTCGCAATCAGTACCATACAAAGTTAATTTTTTTTCTAATTTTTTCCCAATTTTTTAAAAATCATGTAGCAATTAAACTTTACTTTGGATAACCTTGTATTTGGAGTATATGTTGTTCTTTGGCCAATGTGCAACAATTTTTTTAAATGAACTTTTACTCGCAAACCACTTTGTACGTAAAAAAAATTGAGAAGAAATTTTTTGAATTGACTGTCAAGGCACAACTATCTTAAATAATAATAAGAGTTTTATTTTATGCCACTTGGAATTATTAAGGATATGCCAAGTCCGTATAATATCCTATTAAAAAGTTTACTTGTAATTCTTATTAGAATCTTCGTAGGATCTTCGTAGTTGTTATTAAAATCTGTCAAACGTTAATATGACATCTAGCAAATTATGAAATCTCATAGATCCTAAATCTTACGAAATATCACTACACTTAAGGTACGAGTGGCGTAAAATCGTTTGAGACACAATTTCTTAAAAAAATTGCTAAAATCTTTCGAGGTCACGTCGAGATGTATGCCAAATTTTATGAAGCTTCACCATCTGGTAATGAAGATATTAATTGTTGAAAGTCGTCACATTTTTTGATCTCTCACAAGAGCCCGTGTTAAAAGTGGCAATTTTTTAAAATAAATATCTTGATAACTCCATGGTGAAGTCTCTTTAAATTTTGCATATACGTTAATATGATGTCAAAGAAGATCAGCATAAATTTTGAAAACATTTTGTCTGAAAAAAAATTGAAGCGATGATTTTACATTTAGTTAACATGTACAGTGTACAGTCAAATTTCTACCTTAATACGTAGTAAAACAAATCCATAAAACATTATTTAATAATGTGGATGTTGATGGAAGACTCAAATTCGAGCCTGATTCTCAATAAAATATTATTCTTATTTGTATATTAATTATTGAATTAATCGTATATACTTTTATCAGAAAGGACTAACATTTGGATTTTTTGTACAAACTTGACAACTCCAAAGGCTGTAATTAACAAGAAACTGATTTTAGCATGAAACATGGCAGTATTCTTTTCCTTTTAATAAAGTCGTTCTGATATGAGTCTTAGATAAAATTTTTTAATAAGTTAATAAAACTGTGCGAAAAAAAACTTTGAGCGGTTATCATATAAATAAATTTGTATTGATCACTTGATCAAGTAATCTAATTTTAAAATATGCAATTTATGGCGAAATACCTTAACGTCGAAAACAACAATAAAAAAAATTAACATGATCCATGCCAAGGTTGATTTCCTCTTTTTAGCCTTTCACCAATTTCCAATGAAAAACTCAAATTTATCATGGACAGCATCACCAGTGTCTTCTCAAATAGAACATGATCATTTATAGAGTGCACTTATTTTGATTAAAAAAAAAACAAAAATTACCGGACAGACTCTCAGCAAGATATTTACCATTTCGAGGCAAAACGGCGACCTACCGTCGGATCTTTGCTCCGCCGAGCTTGCGGAATCATCAGTAAGCAGTCCATCAATCACCTCAACTAGAAAAAAATATTTAATTGGAATATAAAAAGCGCTTTCGTGAAAAAAAAGCGTTATAAATTATGTATTACTTTTGAAAAAGTAAAAAAGAAACATGCACAATGAGAACCCGCGCGTTGGCACGAAACTCGAATTTTTCATCGAAGATAAAATGCGTGAAAAGACGTCGGAATGAAATTAAAAAAAAACGCTCTGTGAAATATGAATTTCGAAACATTTATTTTTAAGAAATTCACAGCTGGCTTCATTCGGAATGAAAATTTTTCAATTTTACTGTTAAGCACTGTGTAAAGCGTATAATATCATATATATTATATACATATGTGGGTGAAGAATCGAGCTTGTGATAATTTATTGGCTCGTTGCTTGTGGCCGGAGCGAGAAATGTAGCGTTGTTCGTGCAGAGGCGAGAGAGAAGAGCAAACTGGAGCACGACGGCTGAATTTACAATTTATGGATATGATAGATTAAAAAGTTTGTGTGTATGGAAAGAAACGAGCGTAACGACGCAGAATAAAACACTTTCCATCGTTGCGTGATGCTGCTGCACCAGGCTCAACTTTTATTACCGAGATTCCCATTTTCTGTTTGCTCATCCAAACAATTAATTACACACGCGCGTTTACAGGTAATCACCGGTACAGAAATTTATTTTCGAATAAATACGTGCGCACGCGCTTATATGTATATACATTTTTATGTACGTTTCAATTTTCTCATTAATTCGTACGTAAAAGTGCTCTCGTCTTCTTTTCACTTTTCGCTGACTCGGATTGGATTTTCCTCTCAACGTTTTCTTTTCCAATTGTCACAATCGATATAAGGATAATTTTAGTGATTTACGAATAACTTCCAAATCCAGTTAAATACTTTTTCTTAATTTTTTATTTAGTGTAATTAGAGTACACCAAAATAAATTACTTCAATTTAAATATTACTGAATAATATTTTTAGTAGATAATAACTGTCACCGAGTTATTAAACTTGGTGAACTGAATTAATATTTATAGTACTATAGTTATATATTATTTTGTAATTAGTTACTAAATATTATTTAGCAATTATAGGTACTAAAGTTAATATTTTACTATAAGATTAATATTTAGTTACTTTAGTAACTAGTTATTAACATTATTATTTAGTAACTAATGACTGTAGTAACTAATTACTAAACATCATTTAGTAACATTTAGTAACTAAATTTATTACTACATATTATCTAGTTTACTAGGCATTTATCTAGTTACTAAATATTATTTAATAATTTGTTATCTAGTAAATATTATGTACTATCTAGTAACTATTATGTACTAAATATCAATACTCAATATTGTTTAGTAATTAGTTGTTTAGTAACTAGTTACAAAATAAAAAGGAGTGAATCTCGTACGATAAAAATTAATTAAAAAAACAGACATATTTTAATATACATCTATTTATAATATTAATTTTCAAATAGTCATATTAACGACTATGAATTTAGAATCTCTTTGAATAAAAGGGTATATAAAGGAATAGAAAACAAAATTGCTAAACGCGAAATGAATCGTGGTAAAATAATGGAATATGGAACGATCTATACACGTGTTTCTTATATACTCGATATTACGTTCGAAAATTTTTTTCGACTGAACATGACAGCTTCCAAGATGAAAAATAGTATTGTGCTAATGACCGATGTGATAATTGACGGACGTTTGACCGAACTCACGTTAATCTCTCTCACCTCTCGAAGCGTACAGCACGTCTCTTTCGCTCATCGAGCCATCGACGAAAAAAATTTTTGCTTACAATCAGAGAGAGAGAGACGGAGCAGCAATTACAATTTCGATACTTAGCAGAGCGAGAACCCCCCGCTGAGAACAAATTCTTGACAGTCAGAATACATTTTCGATACTTCCTTTTTTGTTTTATTAATTTTTCGAGTCCATTAACCTATTTTTTCAAGTTGAGCATGCGTGTTTTTCAAGAACATTAGCTACAAAGTATGACAGGCGGAAATATGAAAATTCGATGGAATTTTTTCTTTTATTTTCTAAAATATTTATAAGGAAGATGGATGAAACAGTTTGCATCAAAGATGGTGAGAAAGTGAGCAAAATGCTTAAGCAATATTTTTCAGAGTACAAAATGAGAAAAAATGTATTGATGAAACTACACATATACAAACATGCCAAATATAATAGAAAATTAGAAGCAAAAATAATGTTCATCAAATATTTATTAAATAAAGAATAGTTTGCACTAATAATGGTGGGAGAAGAAGTAAACAAAGATGAAAAAATAAATATTTTATCTAAATTTTTGTTCGTATACGTTCAATGATATTTTTTTTTGCAAATTGAACTAAATTCTTTATTGATTTAATTGAAGTTTAATTATTTCAAATAAATTAGTATTACATCATTAAAATTTTTTCCACTAAATATATTTCCCGACGAAATTTGGTTTTTCATTTTCCACAGTATAAAATGAGATAAAGGAGGAGGAAATTTGAAAATGTCATATATGATGGAAAATAAATGAAAATAATGTTCATCAAACATTTATTAGATGAAAAATAGTTTGAATCAAAGATGGTAAGAGAGAAAGTGAGCAAAAGCGCAAGAAATATTTTTCACAGAGCAAAACGAGAGAGAAAAAGAGGTCGGAACGAGAAACACAGGCCTGAGAAAAAAACTACGCGTGCGTGTATAGTTGAGAATAAAAAAATAACGAGAGGTGCAAAACTTATATGGAAATTTGCCAGGGGGAGAGATTCGGGTTTCACCGCTTTTTCTCTCTTTATTTTATAACCATGAAAAATACCCGAAAAAGGAGTCGAGGAATTATTTTATGGCTGGTAGCCAGAAGCGTTATGCCTATATGCTAATTTCGCGGATATATAGGAGAATAGAACGAAAAGATTTCTCCTCTTTTTTCCTTACCCCCTTTTTATCTCTCTTCCTTTATATTTATTTTCTTCCCCAATTGTCTCCTTATTTTTTTTTTCAAAAATCTCGTCGTCGCTTTGTAGACTCGTATTTTGCAAGCTTTCATTTTTTTTACGTATCACTCAGCAAAGTTTGTATATAATTATATTAAAAAATAGTATTAATATTCTATAGTTATTTCTCTTTGTAAGAAAGTCATTTTTGCCAATCGAAAAAAAATGTACATTCAGCTGTATTTTATAATTTTTTATGCAATGAAGAAAAAATAAAATGAAATCCATATTTTACTATAAAAATCAGAATCTGTCATGGGAATGAGATAAAAAAGGTCCAAGTGCAAAAAAATTATTTCTTGAATAAGAAAAAAGTGGTGTAAACGCCCTAAAAAAAGAAGAGAAAGAATAAGATTCGACGCGATGGATGAGGGCGTAGGTGAATCCTTTTTGGCCGAGGTAGAACAATCATTCTGAAGCTTCCGAGAGCGCAGACTTGTTTGCATACAAAAATAAGAGTAAAAAGAGGAAAGGATGGAGAAAAGAGGAAAAAGAAAATCGTGTCCTTATTGTCGCGATTGTGCCACCGGTTTTATCGATATACGAAGGGTGAAACCTATAAAAAGAGTCGAAATAAGAAATAAACAAAACGTGTTCCCGGCCAGGACTCCCCACGCGATATTCAATCACCAAAACGAGAATCCCTTTCGACATTAGCATAAACCTAATATGCTACGAATACAATATACGCTTTATTAAATGAAAAAAAAGTGAAGAAAAAAAAATTAAACAGCAGACCATTGAATACATTTTACATTCATATCTATTTACATATAAGTATTATTCGTACCTTTATAATTTTATAAAGCAAATATGTACAATTATTTACGATAGTATAATTACATAATTTTTATTTATTATGATTTGTATAAAATTTTTTTAGATTAAGTTATCATGAATGTTAATGTGAATGGTGAAACAATATAAAATAATTATTTATTGCTTTTTTGTTGGACAATTCCGAAAATTAATGCATTTTTTCCAAATAAGTACTATGGTAAACATGCTATAACTATAGTTAAATTATGTTTATGTTATTGGAAACGTAGAATTCTGACAAAGCAAGATTGTGTCGAAATGTTTAAATTAATTTGAGACCAAACGACTAAAATATATTAGTGACAAAATTGCTAAAGTACATTTGTGACTGTATTGCTAGAAAAAAAATCATAACATTCAACTATTTATAACATTATGACTAAATTGCTAAAGCAAATTTGTCATTAAATTTCTAAAATAAATCCGTGATTCAAATGTGCTAAAATAAATATAACTATACGATATTGAAATAAATTAGCGACTGGTAAATGAATAAAAAAATTAGAAACTGAAATAAATTTGCTAAAAAATTTGCTAAAAAAATAAAGAGTAAATAAATCTTATTTCTGCAGCCGAAGTCTGTGAAACTTGAGTAACCGTAATATAAAATTTTTTATTATTTTCAAAAATTCTAGCAGAAATATAATTATTGTAAACTGCACGCTTCAAATTCATTTCCTCGAAACGTGTGTGCAAATTTAAAGATAAATCTTCAATTTATTTTTCATAAATTTAATTTTGGTTTTTCGTAAACTACAACTAAATATAGTTAATTCTGCAACCTAACTTAATCACACGCACATAGAAAATAAATTATCTCGAAATGATTTGAATTCCTGCGAGAGTTAAGATCAAAGGGGAGAAAAATCGAAAAGGCTATAGAGATTAGGAATTTAAAAAAAAATTGAAAAAATAAATAAATTTCCTGCGGATAGTTTGACTTTTTTGTTTTCGTTCCTCGAGAATCCGTGCAGGAATGATAGTCGTAAAGGTAGAAAGGGAGAACGAAGAAACGTGTGATATACTAAGCGTGAAAGAAAGGAAGACTTGAAGAATGAAAGGGAATCTCGAAGTTGCCGCGCGTACATTGGCGAGGGAGGAAGCTCGTGCATTCGTGTGCGCACATATAATATTTTTTACGCGTGCACGTACGTTCGAACGAACTCGAGCCAAAGGTGTGTACTGTAGCTTGGAAAAATTGAAAAATTGAAAAAAAAAAACAAAACGGCAAGGCTATCAGCCAAAATAAAACTCTGACGAGTCATGTTAAAATTTCGGAAAAACTGGCCTGGATGAAACGATTAAGGTAGTTCGACCGTCATTTGAATAGTCAAGTTGGCAACTAATTTATATTGATTAAATTTAAGTCTAAATTATTAATAAAATTAATAAAACCTTACATTGAAAATATTTTTATCACGTGAATGTACTAAAATACTTTAAAAATTCAATCAGATGTTACCTACAGTACAACGTAATGTCTGCCATCCGCTTCCGACACGTCAAAAACAAAAGATTTTTCCATAAGGTATTGTGTTAAAATAAAAAATTTTGAATGAAATAATTAAAAATTTGGCTCTGCAAAACACCCCGAAAATGTGCTATTATAATCAGGGGATTTTCAACTATCATTTACCGCTAAAATTGGTGAATATTCACCGTATTTTTGGCAATTTTTTAAATTCTAGATTTTTTATTTTATTTATATTTTTATTTTGAATAATATTATTCGGAAGAATATATATAATATTTTATTTATATAAAAAAAGTAATTTCGTATAAATATACTGTACTGTCAAAAAATACGATAATTTTGTAAAATTACGTAAAAACAATAACAGGCTTGGCAGTTTCTAAATGTTAGATTACCTTTTTTTGAAAAATATTTTTTTGAAACAATTATTATTAAATTAATTATCTTTTATTTCAATATTTTATTTTTTGAATGTTTAAAATATTTATATTTTATTATATGAATATAATTTTTTTTCGCAAAAAATTTTTTTTAACATTCATTTATTTAATTTTTCGAATATTGTAAATAAATTATATCATATAAAATTTTTTTTTATATTCCAATAAATTATATAAAATTCCATTCTTTTAGAAAAAATGTTGTTCTGAAAGAATACATGAAAATCGTAACTTTTTATAACTTTCCATATAAGAGTCTGTGTTAAAAATTATGATTTTCAACATGAAACATCCAAGATGGCAAAGTTTTCTAAAATTTTGCACCAATAATATTTATACGACATTAGAGAAGGTTCACCTATAGTATTGGTAAATAATTATTTTTGTAATATTGAGAAACGCATATACTATCTAAATTTAGTTAAGATTGAAAACCGTTTTTTTTGCAAAAATAATTAATCATAATTAACTAATTAATAGATGGTAAAGCTTCGTAAAATTTGACACACGTTTTTGTATGACGTTAAAGAAAATCTGTGCAAACTTTTAAGAAAATCGTGTCTCGTAGATTTTGCAGTTGTACGATTTTCAAATTTTTCAAATACAAAAAAAGGTCCAAAATTTGAGGAAATTTAGGAGAAAAGTTAATGTAATAGTTTTCAAAAAAAAAACTAACAAGAACTCTTGCAAAAATTGCACAGTTTTCAAAACACATAACAGTGTCAATGATAAAAAAGTGCCAGAAACTATTTTCTATATAGAAAATTAGTAAATATGATTCTTTTTATAGTATCGAAAAACATATTATCAACATTGAGTTAATATATAGAAGACCTTATTTTTGCCATGAAGATTAAACATAATTAATTAATTAATAATATCTAACTTAAAGATTGTGTATACTTTCGTAAAATTTGACACACATTTTTACTTGACATTAAAGAAAATCTATGCATATTTTTAAGAAAATCTGTCTCGACACGGTTTTGCATGCACTATACCTCAAAGCAGCCATTATATTTTCGAACTTTTTCGAGGCAGTGCATTTTCACGTACGAGAAGTACGCAGGGCTTTCTCGCAATGTCGAGGCCGAGCGGAAAGAGCTTCGAGAATGATAATGAACGAAGAGGTTCGTGATGCGCGATTATCGAGCTGATCAGAAGTGCGCGTGTGAAAAAAGATGAACAAATCGAAAAGATTCCTCCGTGATTTTTCTCTCCTGTCAAAGTGTCCACCGGCGCATCTTTTCTCTTCGCTCCTTCTTCCTTCCTACCGTTTTTCCTCATTCATTTCCTCACTCTCTCTATCCTATCTATTTTATTATTCTCTCTCTCTTTCTCTCTCTCCATTTATTCTTTCCACTTTTTTTCGCTCATTCATCTTACCTCGTCTCTTTTTCGAAGACTTTCACTGTCACGTTTGTACGACGAGCTCGCACGTGCGTACGTCACCCCGTGAATATTTCTTCTCAATGAAAATAGCCATCGTATCGACGACACATTTGAGCTTCGCCGATCTCCCGCTTTCAATCGTACCGCGATGAAACGTGACATGTGTTTTTCATCTCTTTCTCTCTCTTTCTCACTCTCTTCGTTATTCTCTCTTTCCCTCCTTCACGATTTTGCCGAACGATGTTCTCTTCCTGACTGAATTTCCGACAATTTTTCTAAATTTCCATCTACGCGTGCCTATTTTTTTTACTCGATGTATTTTTTTTATTTTTGTTTTCCTTTTCTTCCGTTTTTTTTTTGCTTTTTGCAAATTGCTGGCGCTTTTCGGCCACCGCTGCCGAGCACGGGAAAATCTTGATGATCGATCGAATCGCACACGTGGCTCTCGGAAGAGACCCCCCGCGTCGCCCCTTTAACGGGAATCCCACAGACAAAATCTACCGTGTCTCGTTAATGTCCCACGTATCGGACGACAACTTCCACCGCTACGTCCTTGAGAACGATTCGACGTCCAAATCGAATCGATCGTTCTCTCTTTCTCTCTCTCTCTCTCTCTCTCTCTCTTTCTCTCTCTCTGTTTTATCATTCTAATCTTAGCTGGGAATAAAAATAATTTCAGCGACACTGTGACCTGACAGATCGCTTTTTTATATTTGTGCAGTTGTCATTTCATTGTTATACAAATATTATTTCTTGCGAATGATGAATTGACTTATGCTGATTTTTTTTTAATTTCTTTTTTTTTGGTAATTTTTTACGTATAGAAATACAGTGAAAAAAAATGTTGGAATTTTATAAAGAATTTGTTTGTCGATTTCATTCAATTTCCATCTTTTAATCTTTACTAATTTTATTTATTGATTCTTTAAGAATTTTGATTTGATTTTTAAGATTATTGATTTTTCGTTTGGTTTTTTTTTTATACATGACATTGAATTGTTAGGGCTATGGTACTTACATTGAATTCATGCGGTAATCGTGAGTTTTCAAAAAGTTTGTTCGTCTGTGACTTGTCTTTACGATCGCACGACCTCATAATTGCGGTGTTATTGCGTCAATTTAACCTTCGTGTGTATACCAAAATCCTTATTTGGGTTGTTTTGTTGATTTCAATAATTTATTACTAATCTATGAGAGGAATTTTCTTGTCATCCGGAATGATATATTTATGGAACATTCGTCGTTAAGTATAGTTTTTAAAGGATTTATTTATTCGTTAATGTCGAACTCTTATTCAAGCTTTAATCAATATTTTCATAATTTTTTTATTATGAGGAGTATATTACGTATGAAAAATAAATTTTGAAGTTTTTTTTAAAGAATTTATTTAATCTTTAAACTCCATATACAATATAGAATTTTGATTTAAATTTTATTAATTTGGTGAAAAATACTTTATTGAAGTAATTTAGTTAATTCAATACTTATACTTATTAGAAATAACGAAACTTCAATCAACTCTTCAAAGAATTTAGTTCAATTTGCAGAAAAATATCGTTGAACGTATCGGAACGAAAATTTTGTCAGATATAAAATAAATTTTGTTTTCAGTGTGTCAAAATTAAAAATCAAAGATACAACATGAATATTACATCAGTGCATTGAGCTTTTTGTTTAAATTCAGCACGAGAGTATGCATTTTCCATGAGGAGTAATATTAAAATTCTCATGATTTAATTCTCCATTAATTCCGAAACAGTATTAAAAGAAATGTACAACGAGAACAGATATTTATAGTTGAAAAAAAAGTGTATTCGACACAACACTTGTTTATTTAAAACATAATGAAACTTTAGCCAAGCCTTCAAAGAATTCACTTCAATTTGCAGAAAAATATTGTTGAAGATATTGAAACAAAAAAATTGATTTAGATCAAACAAATTCGATATATTCGGTACGTCAAATGCCAAATTTTTATTCCAATCGCTCGAATGGACCCTTGGAAAGGAACGAGTGTACGAAGATGATGAAAAAATCGTACAGATAACCATGGAAAGACGGGGGTCGAAGAAAAAGGTGTTGGGCTCAAGCTATACATGCATACAGATATCTCGCAATAATTTCGCAGGCTGCAGAATGTGAGGAGACGGAAGAGAGTGTGCACGAGCGAAGAAGGATACGAGAGAGCGAGCACGAGGATAAATATAGCGACGAAAAAGCAAAACCGACGTATACAGAGATCGAGAGAGAAAGAGAGAAAGAAAGAAAGAAAGAAAGAAAAAAAAGAGAGAAAGAGCGCTGGGAAGAAGAGAAGCGTAGAGAAATGTGGACCGGGATAGTCGTGTCCTTAATTGACAGGCGTTCGGGTTCTCCTCGACTTTTCTCTCGCGCGTTCGCTCTCACGGGGACAGGAGAGAGATGGAGCAAGGCTCGGAGCGACTCGCGCGCGCCCGCGCATGCGCGGACAGGGATTCGCTCGCGCGCCGCTCCTTCGTGCTTTCGCTGGCAGGACCTCGTTAGCGAAACTCCGCGATCCTTGCTCTCTCTCTCTTTTCCTCTCTCTTTCTCCTGCGCGATCCTTCGCTCTCTCGGTCCCTTATTTTCCTGGCAGCAGGACGACACTCAGGACGCGAGAGCCGCGAGTATATTTCGCGATCTGTATATATATGCACAGTATATATGTGTGTGTGTGTACGGGACTTTGAATGCGAGAAAATCAAGAAAGAGTCGGAAGGATTCTCTTTCTTCGACTCTCAGCGACGCTCTTTTCCAAGGACCAACGATAGGCAGCTCTCGGCGGACGTCTTTAAATTAGGCCGGACACATTATCGTTGATAACGCCCCCGCCCGTTCCCTCGCTCCCCTCGCACACACTCTTGAAGCACACCAGTATAAGCCGATAGCACACCTTCAAAAGTTTCACTGATGCACGTGTTAACGTGTATTTCTACATCATTGTAATGGGATTCGTTGGGAATTTGTGCAAAATTTCTTTGATATGATCTACATGTGCGTATCAAATTTAAAAAGGTTTCACCATGTAGATATCGAGATATTTATTGTTAAATATGTATCATGATTATCAGAAATCTCTCATAAGAGCACGTGTTAAATATCGCAATTTTTAACATTAAATTATATTGACTTCCGCAGTGTTAGAACTACCTTAAGGTGATGCCGTAGATGTACCACGTGACACAAAGCGCGATTTGCTAAAACATGCAAACTATTGATATTTCGTCAAAATCCAAAAATCAGCCCATTTTTGCCATTAACCTGTGTGGGCTAAAAGAATATTATTTTCATTAACAAAGAATTAAAAAAGTTTGAACCAATCGCGTTTTCCAACTGCCTGGGATCTGCGGCATCGTCTTAACACTCTTAACGTAGTTCTCTTGGTATACAGTCAAATAAAAACACTATTCGCTATTTCTTTGACGTTCAAAGTGATTTGCGAGTTTAAGGAGGCATTAACGAAAGTATGAAAATGAATTGTTTTTATTGAATATATTTATGATATAGATTATATTATTCATCCAGTTTCTTTATAACTAAATTTCAAGTATCATTACCGATAAAATTGGCGAAAACTATCCTGTCAAAGTATATTTGACGTAAACCAGAGTCTTACGAGAAACCATCAGCATGCGCTCTTTTATCGAAAATAAAATTAGAGTAAACTTTCAAACAATCTAAAATATCTCATGTGTTCATTAAATAAGCCTGACGGTGTCTCGTAAGACACTAGCTTATGTCGAACATACTTTGACAGGATAGTGTTTTCGCCAATTTTATCAGTATAATACTTGAAATTTAGATATAAAGAAACTGGATTAATAAATAATCTACATCATAAAAACATTCAATAACAATAATTCATTATCATACTTTCGTTAATACCTCCTTAAGAACATTAAAAAAAAATTGTTCTTTGATTTAAAAATATATAGTAAAAATATTAAGTTTAAATTTTACCAATTTATTATTATAGAAAACTCGCTTTCGTCTGGACAGTATCTTCAGTACTTTTTTTTTAATAAAAGAGACAACTAAAGTGAATTATGATCATTTCACCATTTCGATTGATTATTTTGAGGCTTAAATTTTCATACTAATTGATTTTTTCGAATTTTTTGGAAAATCTTTTTTTTAATAAAATTTAATCGTGCGTCAAAATTTTTTATTTAATCGTGTTAATTTTTAATATGGAGTTATTATTCTTATAAATGTATAAAATAATAATAATAATACTTATTATAATTTGTATCAGGAAAAACTGAGTTGTGACCATGGGCAATTGGAATACTAAATCTTTTTATTTTGTTTTTTCGAATTCAATTCTCTCGAAATTTGTAACTTCCACTGTCCCCTTGTTTGGGAATTGTTCGATAATTCGGAAAAGAGAGAGGGCCACCCAGAGAGAAAAAAAAGATCCTGAGAGACGGGAAGAAACGGTCTAGTCGATTTAGTGAGGGTCCAGAGATAAATGGGAATAGATAGAAAAATAGAAAGTTTAGTCGAGATTTAATTTATCTATCTCGTTGATAAAACTTTTGTCATTGTCATTCACAGGATTGCAAAGCAACTTATATTATGTTCGATATTTTTATTTAATGAGCTATTTGCACGAAACGACTTCAAAGATAACTTCTTTAAAATTTGCATAGAAATTCTTTAACGTTACACACAACTGTGTAAAAAATTTAGATAAGTTTCACCTTGTAAACATCGAGATATGCATTTATTGTTCAACATACATAATAATTTTTCTTAATTTTTCAAAAAATTCTATGTCAGAGTTTCGATTTTTAATTGTGATTAACATCTTGATACTATTTAGATGGTGATCACCATCTAGTTATCAAATTAAAAAGAAATTGTTTATTACAAATTTCTGATCTCTCATCATGAACGTTTGCATCTCGTGAGACAATCAGGAACTTATGTTCGTTAATTTATTATATGCCAACCATACAATGAATTTTTAAATGAAAATTTACGATATGAATATCAATTTTATTATAAAAAAAATCATGATCTAGAAAATTAAATACAAGACATAAATA
Source organism: Cremastinae sp. A BG-2022a (assembly GCA_030522545.1). Classification (NCBI taxonomy): domain Eukaryota; kingdom Metazoa; phylum Arthropoda; class Insecta; order Hymenoptera; family Ichneumonidae; species Cremastinae sp. A BG-2022a. The sequence continues at coordinate 93,948 of JAPYYW010000146.1, read as the reverse complement.
ATAAAATAAATTTATATACGCTACACTTTTTTCAATTGCGAAAATTTCTAAAATGTGTTTTTAGCATTTTAGTACAATTCTAAAAAATATTTTGACCTTTCTGTCTTTCTACCTTACTTAGTCATTGCTAAAAAAAAATTATTTAAAATTCAATGAGAATCAAAGAGCACGATCAGAAAGAAATAACTTTTTTTTTCATTGTTGAACTATGGTTGTCAAAATTTGAAAAAAGCATGATCTTTGGACTGAAAAGAAATCAGTTAATTATAATTGGAATGCTCCTCATGAAACGAGGTACCTGAATATTTATCGGATAAAAATGTACGTGCTGGAATGCGTGAAGTTTAAGCGAACGAGAGCTCATGGAGAATCGCATAGCACACTCGTTCTTGCGATCATCGCTCATTCCCTCGGCTAATTAAGGCCCCTTTGCCCCTTTTCTCTTACTTTAAAAGTCGTTCATCAAGACCGAATGAATTAACACCTGTTTTGCCTCTCACGAGCCAGAAATCAATGAACCATTTTTTTCTAGCCATACAAAGAATTATTTTTATACATGTGCAATCACTTAAAACACACATTTAAATTTCATTTTTCTATATCATTTTTATAAATCACTATTTCATTGCTTTATTAAGTAGACTATATTATATCTGATTTTTACGATTTTTTTTACCAACAACACAATTTAGTATCATTTTTATTATTTTGTCATAAAATATTTATATATCTCATTTTTTATTTACATATTTGATTAATAATTTTACTTTGTATATAAAATATAAATAAATCTTTAAATTTATTTATTACTTTATTATTATTTTATTACAAAATCTTTACATATTCCCTTTTTTACGAATTTAATTAAAAATTTTATTTTATATAGAATATATAAATCAATCTTTGCAGTTTTTTTTCACGTTTTCGAATTATTGGAGAAATATATATAAATATGTACACAACACTCGGAGCACGTTCATCGTCGATATATTACAATTTGTCTACGAGAAAAATTTTTTTTCCCGATTGGACCCCCCGTGGTTTTCGTAGCGCCAGGAGAGAAAGAAGGTGGAGTCGTTTTGGGTTTCATTGTTGTATTCCCTTGTCTCCTTACACAACAATATTTTCGTTCACATCCAAAGGGATTTTTCTCTTTCCAATTTTGTTTTTTTTTCTCTGTAAATGATATTTATGCCAATGACGCGGCAATTACAGGATGAAGTTCGATAATAAACCGAGGAATAAGTTAGGAAAGGAGAGGATGAGTGAGTCTACCGAAAAATTTCAAAGCGTCCTCTCGCTTTTTATTTCTCTCCTTCCATTTCCCGCTTCGAAGAAGATTAACGGCGGCGTTGAGTCGCCATCGGGGTGTGTTTCTCCTCCGGGCGATATTACATAAATTATTTAACATGTAAGCCATCCCGGTCCCTCCTGGGGCAAGGACTCACGAGCGAACTACTTAGTCACTCGTAAAATCACTTTCACGGCAGCCAAACCATTATCTTTTTTTTTTATCGTCTCTAAACGCTATCAATTTATTAGACTCAATTACAAAACAAGAGTGTAGTACACTGGCCAGCCAATCTTTCTCACTTCCTCGAGAGTAATAAAATAAGAGCAATAAAAACTTTTTTTCTATTATACCTCTTTTTAAATTCACTCCTGCTTTGGGCTTACAGATTCTGATTAATTACTTTCTTTCGAAAAAAAATGGTGGTTGGGAAGATTCAAAAGTCAGGAAATAAGTTGAATTTTTGTTTTTTGAAATGAACTTTTGATGATTGAATGAAACCATGGTGAAATATTTAATGTGGACTTGTATTATTTTTATAAGAATCTTAAAGATTTTATTAAAATGGTTAGTGAATTTTTGTTCGGGTGCAGAAAGAACAGGGAGTGATTTTGTTAGTTATTTGAAAATTTAAACATTTTGACTCAAAAGATGAAGTGAAGAAGAATCACGAGATATGAACAAATAAATAATGTACGTTCATCTGTTGTTTTATTAAATTTATAGTGTTTTTAACAAACTAATTATATAGATATAAACATTTATCAATATTATTAATTTTCGTACACGGAGAGAATTTTATTGTAAAAATTACTATGTTCTTTCGTTATGTGGAACCATGTTGTCAGAAACAGTACTTATTGATATAGTCAATTGATAAAAATACGAAAATCTTGTTAATTTTTACTGTTGACCATAGTAAATTTTCTACCTATCGCAGATATAGTGTCATAGTAAAAATTAAAAATTTGGCAACATGGTCCCACTGAGCTCTTGAACATAGTAAAATTGAACTCAAGTCCACCGCAAATTTTACGATAATATTCTCTCCGTGTAATAAACTTTATTGAAAGAACACCGAGGTTCCCTAATGACTGTCAAATCGAAAGTTTTTTTTTCTCACGGAAAATGTGTTTGGCAAGTTCATTAAGAAAAGTTTTTGTAAATTGACTATAGAACAATATACTGAAAATTTAAGGTCAACAGTGATGAGATGTTCTTTTTATACATTAAAAAAAATTTTCACATCAGATTGAAAAAAAAGTTAAACAGTTGAAAAGTTGAATGTTCTTTCACAGGATTTAGCTAGGATAGCTAAATTTCAAGCATCATTGCCAATAAAATGAGCAAAAACTATCCTATCAAGGTATGTTCAATGTAAGCTAGAATCTTGTGAGAAACTGTCAGCATGAGCCTTTTGATCGAAAAAAAAATTTATAGTGAATTTTCAAACCATCAAAAATATTTCACGTTTTCATGAGCATATAAGATTTACCATAAAAATATATGGTCAACGAACTTTTGAAATAATTATTTAATTAGACACACTTATACGTGAGTAAATCTAAGTCAAATTATAATCTAAAAATTAGAATTACCTTTAAATTATTTTTATTATATCAATCTTAAATTTCGAAATTAGCATATTTAGTAGAAAAGGTTGATTCAGTAGTAAAAGCCATTTATTTACGACACGTTTAAAAATAAGCTAAACAGTATCTCATTTGGCTAGTACACATCGCTAATACCTCCTGAAGAAAATTTTAATATATATTTTTTTTAATTAAAAAATGTTATAGTGTAAAATGTAAGCAAATTCCCCAAAATTTTTATCAAAACACAAAATCACTCGGATTACGCTATCCTAGTACTCTGAGGGTTAATTAACGTTCTTCCTCGAACGAGGGCCCCCGTGGAGGACAAAACGGTAAAACGGTAGCAAAAGTCCCCGAAGAAGCGAAAAAACAAGAAAATCGTTCAACGGGCGTCGGTTTGAATAAAAATTAATATTATTCGCGATTATGCCCCGGGTCGCGGGTTAATTATGAGACACGGAAGATCCGTGGACCGAAGGAAATGGCGAAGAGTCGTCAGAGAGCGAGTTTGAGAAAGAAAAAGAAAAAAGGACGAGCGAGAGAGAGAGAGAGAGAGAGAGAGAACCGAAACGACGAAGAAACCGTTTTGGTCCAAAAAATTTTTTCTCTCGTTATTTCAACGAACGTTTTTTGTTTTTCTCATCCGCGCACACTCGGGCGCGCGTACAGAAAAACATATAAACATACCTGTAACTTTTAACCAGAATCCCACGTAGTTTACCCTCGGCCACGTTTTAACTACAATAAAGTGGAAACTTTATTTTCTCGGTCCGAGACGCGATACGAGCTCTAGACTAACGCCGGCGAGCGCGAACGGGCTTGTATAAAAATATGTAAAAAGGAGTGCATGCCTTCGGTGTTCTACCTGCTTTCGTATTCTTGTCGTGTTTCCTAGGCGAGCTAACGAAAAAAGAATTAAAAAAAAGAGGGAAGAAAAAAAAGACCATCAAGCATCAGCAGAGGAGCAGCAGCAATAAAATGAGGGAAAAAAAAGAGCAGGGAACGCGAAGTGAGACGGAGGAGAAAAAGTGAGTCGAAAAAACAGGGAAGGAGACAGCAGGGTAGAAATGTCAGAAAGATTTAGTTCGGGCATTCTTGGGCACCCGCAGGATTTCAGGATGTTCAAACAACACGAGACCTGCACTTCTTCCGTCTCTCTTTTCTTCCCCCCGCACCCTCTCTCTCTCTCTTCTGTTTTCATCCTCTCTCGTTCCATCCCACTCCCCCCCATATCGCGTTATTTTTACCTAGACACCCTTTGCCATCGCGTCTCATTCTTTTTTCTATCCTCTTCTCGCGCTCCCTCATCCCCCTTTTTTTCATCTCCCTCCCTCTCTTTTCTCAACTTCTGTGTCCTTCGGACGCATGATTTGTGAATTGTTCTGCACGAGTGACCCTGACGCTTCCAATTATTGATCGCGTGTCTTTTTGTGCAGCCCGAATACCTCTTATTCTCTTCTTTTATTTTCTCTCTTTAGCTCTCAACGTCACGACCAACCTTATACCTTGCCTTACGTACGGACTAAAGGATACTCCCCCCATCCCTCTGACCACAACTTTCTTTACTTCTCTAATTCTTCATTTTTATAAGGATAGTCGCGTGATATAGTTTGAGACAAAATTTCATCGAAATTTGCTCATATCTTCGTTGATATGTCATATGATGAAATTTATATGTTACATATTTTACGAAGCTTTGCTATCTATTTATCGAGATATTAATTGTTGAAAATCATCGTTGAATTTTTTAATTTCTGGTTAAGAGTCCATGTTTCAAAGTAATTTAAAAAATATATATATATCTCGATTAAAACACGTCTTTTATGTGCATACTTCATACAACTTCGCATAATGCGCTCTATTCCGCTATATTAAATGATTAGAGATTCCATCTCTTTTTTAATATAGGATACATCCGAAACGACATTTTTTAATTATTTCGAAACGATATTATAAATTTGAATCACTGACACTAACACTATTCACTTTTCGTATGATTGAAAATAACACTGGAAAGGCAGTACGTTAACGTTACTCTTCACTTCTTTACTCTTTACATTATTTTTTCGTATTTCATCTTGAATGTGGCTGCTATAAAAAAATGGACTATTTTGGAATAAATTTACTCAAAAAAAACTCTTCTGCAGTTTTGAAAAGCCAAATTTAGCTTAAAATATGGGCTTGAGTAGAGAAGTGAAGAGTACAATTAACGTACTACCCACTGGAAGTAACACTCAATTGAACTTATCAAATTGCTACGAAATGTTTTTCGGTAATGAACTATACTTGGTGAGACCTGACACGTCTTACCCCGACACTTTATACCGGCCCACTGATTCCAAATTCAGTCGAAAAACCGAACAATCAAGGTCGTGTTCGGTTTTTCCCTGCTCGACCTCGACGAATCATAATGGATAAACAATAGTCGAGGTATTCTCGGAAATTTGGAATTTTTTTTCCTCGTTACGCTCGACGAATTTTCTCTCTGTCTCTTTTAAATGTTTACGATTCTCGAACTATTCAGGTATATTTTTCTAGGTAAATTTAATATAAATAATAGAAAATTGTGTTGCAAGTTTTTTTCACATGAACGAAAATAGGAAAATCTCGACGACGACGAAATCTCGACGAAATCGACTTTATAATAGGTAATTCTTGAAAATTTTTGCAAAATGAAATGAATGATTTTTACATCAAGGTTATTATATCCAAAGCAGTGCACGTTACATTTTTTTAAGGTAGTTCTATAGGTACAGTCAAATAAAAAAGTTTTTATTTCAATTTATCTTCATACCATGTGGTTTTTCAGCTTAGATTAATTATGAAAAGTTGTCGCAAATTATTTCAAGAAGAACCATACCTAAAATTCAAGCTCATCCAAGGCGACTTGTACTTACTACGTATGTAAGAAAATTTAAAATATCACAATCTTAGGATTAAATAATAAGTTATTTAGGATTAAATAAAATACCAATATTTAACACGGCCTCTAATGGGAGAGCACTGAAAATTATCTAAATTTCTATGTGGCGAAACCTCTTAAAATTTGGTACGCATATGCGTATAACATATCGAAAAATGACTGTACAAATTTTCAACAAAATCCTAAATAATCGATAAAACAATAGAACTACCTCAATGAATTGAGATTAGCCAAAAATTAATACGCTCCATACAATGCGCTTTATTCCAATGAATCGATTAGAAGCCTCGTGTCTTTTTTAATACAGAAAATCTATCAAAATTTATTTTTCACGAATAACGCTCGTGACCCGTTAACCCAATGACGAAAAAAAAAAGAACGAGAAGGTATACAAAACTCATCGATTATGGCAGAGGTGAAGTCCGAGCTCGTAAAAGTTTGTTATGCGTCCGATGTCCGATTACCTGGGGAAGCAGGTCCTCCGACCTTTCTGGAATAGGATCCTACTTATTCCCCTGGGAGTCGAGCGTATCTTCCGTTAGGAATTCTTAAAACAATGCGAGGTGACATCTCGGCGCATAACTTCTGTCCCCTCTGGGAAAAGGGAGAGGGAGAAGGATCGCCTCACAGTTCGAAGCTTGTCTCCCGACAGCAGCGAGGGATGTTTCTCACGACCCCTGCATCGCTTCTCTCCCTCTCCCTCGTTCTCCGCTCTCTGGACATAAAATTCGAGACAGAACGATCCCGTATTACGGTGATTTGTGCTTCGTACATGAAACATTCGTCCCGAAAACCCGGAAAATTCTCCGAAATGATGAGGAAAAACGTCGGGAATTCCGATACTACAAATATGTAAAGCTCGATCGCGGATCTTCCACTAAATAAAACCAAAAAAAACGAAAAAGAAACACGAAAGAGAACCGAATCGTAAAACAACAAAAAAAACGATTTTTCTTCAAATGCAGTTAATCGTGAAAAACGGAGAAAGATAAAATAAAAGAAAGAAGGAGAATGAATTCTATATTTTATCATGCCCTGCCAATTATTGAGACTTATTGACCAAATAAGGTCAATAAGTACTTGACCTTATTGAGAACCAAATTTGGCTGATCCAACAAAATTTTTGTTCCGATACGTTCAACGATATTTTTTGCAAATTGATTTAAATTTTTTGTTGATTTAAATGAAGTTTAATTATTTCAAATAAATAAAAGTATTGTTTCAACGAAATATTTTGCAACTGAATTTACTTTCAGTGAAGACAAAATTTACAGAATAGTTACAAAACAAAAAACAAAAAATTTTGAAAAAAATAAAACAATATATAAACAAGAAAGAGAGAGAGGGCGAGTTGTTTAAGACAAACGACGAAAATCAAAGCTGCTTGTACAGGAATATTAAACAAGTTGGAAAAGATTTATCGTTCGTTCCATCGGGGCTCAACGCACATGGGCAATGAGAAGGAAGACAGGGATAAATAAAAATGAAAATAAAAATAAAGATCGGGGACGGACAAATGACGAGAGCGCATACGTCAAAGTGTCACGGTGGATCGTTCCCACACGTTTCGTTCCTTATTCTCGTACGGACCTCGTGAATTTCCATATACCTCCGTTCGAATACTCGATATACAAAATTATAACGAATGTCACCTTGGTTTATCTCTAATTCTATTTTATTTGAATTTCGAATCTTCATTTCTTCTTCTTTTTTATCAAGCATCGATAGATTTTGTCAGAAATGTGGATAAACTTTTTTTGACATTTTTATCGTCTGAAAGTGATGTGAAACACCGAATTTTGAGTGAATTTGCGAAAAAATCCCACGCTCGTATTTATCAAGCAAATTAATTGAAATATGAATATGTTGAATTAAAGTAAAAAAATTTTTTTTCGTTTTTTGAAACTCCGAGAACGTCATACACTAGTATAGTGTATATTACATAAAACATGTTCAAATTTCAATTAATTTGCTTAAAAAATACGAGCATGAGATTTATCCGAAAATTCACTCAAAATTGGGTGTTTAATATCACCTTAAGGTGCGTGACTGTTTTAAATCAAAAAGCTTCTATTTTTATTTCATTTTTGTATAATGTGATTTGTATGTGTAAAGTTAATGAAGGTAGTTTTACAATTTTATCATTTTTTTAAGAATTCATTGAAAATTTGCACAAACCTTCTTTGATGTCACATGCATATGTATATCAAATTTTAAGAGGATTCACCACATAGAAATCGAGATATTTATTTGTTAAAAATTCTAATGTTTGGTACTCTCCCATAAGAGCCCGTGATAAATATTAAGATTTTCAATTTTAACTATTATCTTTAAATCTATAGATGGTTAACCTTTTTAAAATATAGCATAAGTCTTTTTATTGTACTTCAAAACAGCTTCCTTTAGTTCTAAAATCCTAAGATTATGATTTATTTAACTTTCATACCTATACATAGCCAGTGCAGGTTATCTTGGATAGCCATGAATTTTGAGTGTGCTGTTCTTGAAACAATTTGCGATAACTTTTCTTAATTGATTTAAGCTCAAAAATCACATAGTATGGAGATAAATTGAGATAAAAACTTTTGATTTTACTGTATTTATATATAGAACTACCATAAAAAAAGTCGTTGGAAATTAATTAAAATCTAAATTAAAAGTTACACAAGATAGGAAATACCAAATAATTAACAAACTTTTAAAGATAGATTTCTCTATAAAAAACCAAATAAAGTTTCCTCGATATTATATAAAATACTCTCTGCAGAATTTTAAGAGACTTCACTGTGTCTGGAAATCAAAGATATTTATTATCGAAAGTTGTAATCTTAGCACATGCTCTTATGGAGACTGTACAAAAAAATGATATTTATCACAAAATATTTCGACCTCCGTATACGGTAAAACCTTTTAAAATTGGGTTCACACGTACATATGACGTTGAAGAAAGTTTCTGCAAATTTTTTGACAAAATCTATCGACGCTCATTTTACAGTCGAACCACCATGAAAAACGTATTATTGTTTTTTCATGCAAAGACAGAGAGAAAAGTGAAAAATGGAGATGACGGTCGCAGTTAGAGCGTGGACTGCGATTTGTTTCGAATAAAGAGAAAATAAAAGGGGGTGCGGCTGAGAAATCTTGGGCGAGTATCCATCAGGATGCGCCACCTCATTGTCCCTTCTCGTTTGGCACGAATGAAGGACGATATCCTCGGGCTATCGGATTCGAATCTGGAGCTACCGCGCTCCATCTTTTGGGCATTGGGTTACAAAAGACATTTGTTTAGTTTCGCGGTCGCATTTGTACCCGCGCTTTTGTGCGCGCGTTCATCGAATATATTGTCTCGATTCTCGTTCGTCCGCGCGAGCATCTTGGGCGCGTTTAAAAGGGCGCTAAAATAGATGGACCTCGTTACAAATGGAATGGAGTTTATAATGATTATCTTCGCGGTGGTATCTGGGACTTCCAAGATGCATTCTCGTCTTCTTCCTTCTCTTATCTCCCTTTTATCCCTCTCTCTCTCTCTCTTCTTCCTTCGACCGATCCTTCTCGTTTCATCGAATTCTCTCTTCTTCATTTTATTTCTCTCTTCCTTCCTCATGCTTCCTCTTTTATATGTTTTTTATCATTTTTTTGTCTCTGCTCTTATTTCTCTTTTTTTTTTATTTTTCTCAATATTTCATTGTCTCTCTTCCTCATCTTTTTTCTTTTCTCGTCGGTCTTTCTCTCGAAATTTATTCCCTCTCTCTCTTTTTCATTTTATATTATTCATATTTATCTTTCTCTCTCTCTCTCTCATGCTTCCTCTTTTATATACGTTTTTCATAATTGTTGAATTTCTACGACACTCTATTTTTCATTTTTTTTTCATTTTTTTATTCCTCCTCTCTCCCTCGTTTTTTTAATTTCTCATTTTTCCCTATTAGTCGCTTTTTTTCGAAATTTCTTCCCTTTCTCCCTTCTTTATTAATTATTCCTCTTTTATTCGTTTTTCGTCATTTATTTGTCTCTATGCACTCTTTTGTTTTTTTCATTTTTCTCATTCTTTTATTCCTTTTTCCCTCGTCTTTTTTCTTTTCTCATTTTTTTCCTGTACGTCTCGTTCTTTTTCTCAAAATTTTTTCCCTTTCTCTTCCTCATTTTATTTCTCTCTCTCTCTCTCTCTCTCTCTCTCTCTCTCTCTCTTTTTCTCTTATGCTTTCTCTTTTATGTACGTTTTTCATAATTTTTTAATTTCTGCACTCATTTTGTTATTAAATTTATCTTATTCTTTTTTTCCCTTTCTTCCTCGTAATTTTTCTTTTCTCATTTTTTCCTATACTTCGTTTCTATACTTCATTTTATTCCTCTCTCTCTCTCTTTCATGCTTCCTCTTTGTCACGTTTTTCAACATTTCCTTTTTATTGTCTCTGCACTCTCTTTATTCAATTTTTCTCATTTTTTTTGTTCTCTCTCTCCCTCGTCTTAAATATTTCTCATTTTTTCCTATACGTCGATTTTTCTCTCGAAATTTCTTCTTTCTCTCTCTCCGTTATCTCTGGAGAGAGAAAGAATAATATTCTCTCTCTCTCTCTCTCTCGTTTACGAAGCTTCGCTCCTCGCGAACATGCTAAATTCGGTGTCTCCCTATTTCCTTCGTTTTTTTTTCTTCCTCGCAGAGATACAATACCACGTGTGTATAAACGTGTGTACGAGTCTCCGGGAAAGAATTACGCGGCTGAGGGTCCCCGGGATCGGAACCCACCACCTGCGAACCGTCACCGAGACACAAATAAACAAGGAAGAGAGAAAGATTTTATAATGGCTCGTATCTGCTGGGGACCCCCTCGTGTTCCCGAACCTCCGGAGACTCATCCCCCTCCGGCGGTCTTCTCCTCCCGCTACGATCCACTCTCTTCTCTCCCTCTGTCCATTTGTCTCTCCTTTTCGTCTCATTCCTCGAGTGTCACAGTGTGTCGCGACCCAAACCTTTTTTCTTATTATCGCTCTCTCTCTCTCTCTCTCTCTCTCTCTCTCTCTCTCTCTCTCTCTCTCTCTCTCTCTCTCTCTCTCTCTTATCATTGATCCCAGTTAAAAAAGGATTTTTCTTTTTTTTTTTTAAATAAACTATCACTCGATGACATTAACCCTTCGTGTGTGTACACTATATTTTTTGATACATGGTGTGTACACTGGGTATTTTAGGGAACAGTCAATTTTTTAAGGGTTTCTAGACTTTTAATAATTTTGAAAAAATTCTGAATTACTTTTTAAGTGTGTACTACATGGCCCAAAATTTGCTAATGTCTCACTTTTAACCGTAGATAAAACGGAATTTCGTTAAAAAATTCGTAGCTCTATACACTAAACAGCTAGATATTAAGGAAAACGGTTTTAGGCTTTTGTAGCTCAGGGTATGAGCTTTCAAAAAATATAGGGTCTTTGGTATGAACTTCAAAAAGTTGTATTATTTAAACTCTTGAAAGTGGGAAATATTTTAATGGAAAAATAACGGATTTATATTAATGAATTTGATTCTATACAAAATAACAAAAAAAATCATAAAATTTCATGAAAAATTTATTTTAGTTGTGAAAAAAAAACTGAAAAACTACGAGAAAAGACAAAAAACTGTATTGATTTACTTTCGAAAATACTAACGCCGTGCATGTATATGCTGACTCTTTTAGGGAACAGGAGTGATTTGCACTGACTGACATTTGCAAATGAACTATCAGACCCAGGCCTCCCTTGGGCTTTTAGTCCCTACTACTATCTAGATTTTTTAGGTGAGCTAGCCGAAGGCCACCCTTTATTCAAAGTGAGGAATTTAAGTTTGAAATTTTGACTGTCCCTTCAAAGACCCAATGTACACACGAAGGATTAAAATTGATTAATGGATAATTACTTGAATGACAATTTTTAAATTGCGTTCAACGAAATTGTTTCTCCTTCAGATGAAAGTTTATTTATGTTCAAAAAACAAGTATAGAGACGTCAAATTTGTAGTAAAATTTTAAAAAATTTTTATAACAATATAGATTTTAAAAATTTAGTTTTATATGCTTTTCAAATTTGTGAATTGGTGATATTAACTTGTTTCTAACCAAAAAAATTAATGAATTTCCCAATAAAGACAAATTCTAACAATTAACAATAACAATAAACAATTCTAATAATTCATATGAGTCTGATAATTTTGAAACCGTTTTGTGTATATTAATAGAAGAAATTGTAATTGGAAAATAATTATATATTGTTATAGAATTTTTTCATCATACTGTCGTAAAGTTTGAGGATTTTTCGTACAAAACATACAATTTCTGATACTTTTTGTAATTAGTCTATAAGTATACAATGATATTTTATGAAAAATCTTTAAATTTTTTCAATTCGCCATACAAAAAAACAATACGAATAAACAGTATGAAAAAAAATGGTGTAATTTTTCACACGAAAAATGCTGTCGGTGCAGATGGTATACGGAATAATAAGCGAGCTTCTTAATAACGAATGCGCGTGTTCCGAGTCTAATACGAGGTGGCGTAATTACAAACGGTCGAGTATCAGTGTCAGCTGATATTCCAAGCGGCGTATAGTATACTATATTAAGTGGAATTCCTTTTAGGGAATTCCAGGAGTCGCGATGGTCTGGGGCTCGATAAGAGAGGAGATGCACGCACCGAGTGTGTTTTCTCGCGAGTCGAGAGAGAGAGAGAGAGAGAGAGAGAGAGAGAGAGAGGGGGGGGCTTCGTCGGGAGGGGTAGGCGAAGAGAAGAAAAGTAGAAATCTAGCTGGCATCTTGGTATAGGAGAAGGAGGGAAGAAAAATAAGAGAAAGAGAGAGAGAGATGGAAGAACAAGGAGGAAAAGAGTCATCGTGAGAGAAAGATAAAGAGAGAAAGAGGGAGAAAAATAGAAAAAGAGAGAGAGAGAGGTGGAAAAACAAGGAGGAGAAGAGTCATCGTGAGAGAGAGAGGTGGAAGAATAAGGAGGAGAAGAATCGTCGCGAGAAGAGAATGAGAGAGAGAAGAAAAGTTAGAGGCGCGTCGACAGAAGGAAGTTCTCTCCGCACGGGAGCCGCCGCAGTATCTCGAAGGCAGAAGTTGCCCTGTCTCGAGATGAGAGGAGATCGAGTAGTTTGGCGAGAAGCGCCAAGAGAGAGAGAGAGAGAGAGAGAGAGAGAGAGAGAGGATCGAAGAAACTCCCCGGCAGCGAGCGGCACACACGTATATTCGAATAATTCTCCTCACCGAGAAAGAAGTCCGGGCGATGTGTATTTGCATGCCGACTCGAGAGAGATCCAGCCAGAGCAGATAGAGAGAGGGAAAAAACGAAACGAGCGAGCGAGAGAGAGAAAGAGACGGGATATTGAAGAAAGAGGGGAAAATAGAGAAAGGAGGAGAGTCGCATTGTGTCTCTTTCTCTCTCTTTTTTTCTCTCTCTCTCTCTTTCTTTCTCTTTCTCTCTTTTTCCGCGAGGAAAGAGCGAGAGTCTGAAAGGGGGCGTGGGGTTCTTCTCCATTGGCTCACCATCCGAGTAATGGTTGCTTGCATTAGCTACTCTCCTTCGCGATTTCAGAGGACTGAGCGTACGCGTATATCTGATTCCACGTATACTTATCTGTACCTGTGTGCTGGGATAAAGCGCGGACCTGTGCTCGTGCAGCCCCCTCGGTGCACACAGCCCATCACGACTAACCAGCACCGCCAACAGCCCCAATCATCCGCGATACCCCCAAAACGCAACACGCGAAAAAAGCTCCATTTCACTCTTTCGAACATCGACGCATTTTACCAATTTCGCTTTCCTAAACCTTTTCGTCCACTTTATTTTTCATTTGAATAATATTTAAGCTGATGGTTGGTCTGTGAAATGAGCGTCGATAGGTTTTGATAAAAATTTGCAAAAATCTTTTTTGATACAATGTGCAATTGTATATTAAATTTTAAGAAGTTTCACTATACGTAGGATTCGAAATATTTATTGTCAAATATCACGATTTTCTGCAGTCTTAAATGTGTTAAGTGTTGCCATCTTCAATTCTAAATATCTTTAAGTAGTTCGGCTATTTGAACAAGCACGGTGAATAATTACCAATTTTTGCGGTATATGATATAGTTCAAAGTCTTCTGATTATAATAAGCACATTTTCGGGGCCTCTTGCAGAGCAAAATTTTGAATTATTTCATTCAAAAATTTTGATTTTTAACACAGTACCTCATGAAAGAACTCACAACAATGTAAACTGTCAATAAACTAATCGGTGATGGAGCTTTAGAAAAGTTTTCATCATAAAGATAAATTATCACAGATTTTGTTTATTTCATGAAAATATTACCTTACGGCGCTTTTAAAAAGGAAAACGTGAAAAAACTTTTGTTTTTGACGTGTCGGAAGCGGATGGCAGACATTACGTTGCACTGTAGGTAATAGCTGATTGAATTTTTAAAGCATTTTAGTACATTCACGTAATAAACATTATGGAGAGAGTTTTGTATAACATTGAAGAAACATTGTTTAATTTTTTAGAAAAATCTATCGTAAAAAATTTGTTAATTATATACCAAGTATATCAATAGAACTTAAAAGAGTCATAAGAACAGAAAGAACTTTTGGATTTGACCATACAGACCATCAATCACCTTAATAATGCTTGTCAAAAATTCCAATTAAAATAAACGAAAAGTATTTATCACACAAACCCAATCAATTACATTAATGAATTAATCAAACATTTTACAATTGATGTAATTAATATAATAATTAGTAAAAATATAAAACCCTTTAACTCATATAATACATTATACAGTATTAATAATTTATTATTCTATAATTTTCGTTACTGTTTTCTTTCTATTTTCTACTATTACAAAATATCCCATTATACAGATTATTTTCGCACATTAGCATTATAAGCGGTATTCATTTACAAAGTTATTTACAAAGTAATAGTGCAAAGGACACTGCAACTAATTTTTTTAACATCCGCAAATGAAACACGATCGAATATTATTTTGAATGTTTACACATCATAGTGTACATTTTTCATCATTTCGTGTCAAAAGCCACCGAGTCGAATGACGCAGAAATACGTACAAAAAAGTCTGTACGAAAATATAATCATGATGAAACTGCGTATTCGAGGTGAATACAGGGCGTATATCAAAATTGTATACGTTTATTAGTCCGAGTAGTAAAAAATGGTAAAACTGTACGAAGCGGAGGATTCCAAATATATTTTAGCATATTATCCTTTGAAGTTGCAAACAGAGGCTCTCTCTCGGCTCAGCGTAATAAACACACACACATATATATGTATCTTAATCCATATATCACTGTCTTTTTCCGTGTCGCGCTCTATCTCGTTCACTCGGTCTCTCACCTTCTGTCGCGTCCGGCATAGAAAATTGGGTTCACGCTCGCGCGAACCCGGTAATTAGCGAGAGAGTCTCGGCCAAATGACGGGGCTCCGCGGGTCCCACGAGCTCAACATCAACGTTTACCGCATATGCCGCACTTTTATTCATATACATACACACACATATATATATATCATATATATCATTTGTGTGTGTGTTTGTGTGCACACATATAAACACAAATACCCACAGGATCAACATTAAAACGACGAGGAATCATATGTGCCGAGCGACTCCGCGGGCCCTAACCTCATCGCAGATTAAAATCTCATGCGGTCTCTCTCGTCTACTTCAACGCACGACGCTTGTACGCGACTCGTCGAGCTCCTATGCACACCCATCCACCGACTCACCTTATTTTTTTTTATTTTTTTTTGTCTTTTTTTAATTCTCTCTCTCTCTCTCTTTCTCTCTCTCTCTCTCTTTCTTTTGTGAAAACGTGCTCTTTTTCTTTCTCGCACATACGTACCTCTCTCTCTTTCTTTTGTGAAAATGTGCTCTCTCTCTCTCTCTCGCATACACATACACACTCTCTCTCTTTCTCTCTTGTGAAAAAGTACTCTTTCTCTCTCTTTCTCATTCTTTTGTGAAAATCTGCTCTTTCTCTCTCTCTTTTTCTCTTTTACGTATATATACATACATTATGCTGTCTCTCTCTCTCTCTCTTGTGAAAACAAGAGCTGTCTCTGTTTTGTTCTCTCTTTTGGAAATACATGTACATTTCTCCCCAGGAAGTCCCGGTTTCTTTTTCAATTTTCCTGCTTCATGCCAGAACGCTCCGATCATTCCTTCTTGTATATTCGGTTTTCTCTTTTTATTTCAGACTCGTCGAACAAACTTCCGGTCTTTATTAAATCTTTGATTCCTCAAGTTACGAGCACGAGATACGGCTAATTCTTTAATTGGCCCGGATTACCTTCGTTTTGTGTCGAGCTGCTGTGTGGCTTATTTACAGCGTTTTTACTGAATTTTATTTGCTTTATTTTTTTGTAGTTATTTTTAGTCATTTTTTTAGTCATCTTTTTAGTTAGTTTAGTTAATTTTTATTTATTTAGTTTTGTTATATCTATTGTTGTCTTTTGTTAGATCATTGACGGATTCGTGATTATATTTAAATGGGTTTATTTACAAAATTATGATTTTATATCCTGATTGTAAACGATTTTGTATAGGATTATAATTTATTTATTTTTTAATCTCAATTTTATATATTTTGTATGCGAATTTTGTGTGTATAAAATTAAAAATTTTTTTTTAATGTATTCGAAACAAAATAAAATTATGATTTGAGTTTTAGTAAGACATTTTTAATAACAAAAATTTTGAACTTTAAGGGACAATCGACATGATTTGAAATACGTTTTTGATTTGTTGTTTCATATCATGTGACAAATGTTTGTATAAAATAAAGGAATGATTCACTGAACGGTTTCTGAGTTGTCAGATTAAAAATTTGTATATTTCTAATAACTTTCTTATGCATGGCAATTTCGACATTTATTCTGAACATATAAATGAGACATAGTAAGATTACAAAAGATAAAACAACAATCTTACGTATATTTTCATTGAAATCATTCACTTAATACCAAATTACTGATGATTGAACTAATTTAAATGTGAAGATTGTTTAAATGCGACAGCAAAATCAAAAGATTTTTCATAGATATGTCATTCAAAGGAAAAATAATTTTTTAAAAATTACGAGTGACATAATAAAAAATTAAAAAAATGCTTAAGCATACATAAAGTTCTCATTATAAATTTACAAAAAAAAAAACAATTTCTGACAGAGACCATATGAGCATTATTCATGTATATCCCCGAAACTGCCAAACAAGACAAAAAAAAGTGAATTATGACAAAAATGCAAAATAAAGTAACTGCAAAGACATTTTTTTATGGTTGTAGTGATTGACTTGTTATTTTTGTTGTTGATTTTACCATTCATGAACTTGTAATTCTGTAATTCTTAAAAATGACAGGTTAAAAAAAGTTTTATGGGTCGAAGAAGAGTTATTTGTGCATGATGGCAGAATAGCCACCGCGCGGACGAACCGTCGCGATCCGAATCAAGAATGAGCGAAAGAGAGAAAAAGAGAGAGAGAGGAAGGGAGGATTCTTATCTTGTTACAGGCTGGACGTGTCGGTTATGCTTCGTTTCTCGCAAAAACCATCTCACCTGGTTCTTCTTTCTCCTCTTCATTTCTTATACATACATGCACACTTTTCCCATTTAAATTATTTTTTTTTTCATGTCATCGTTGAATTTGCAAAAAAAATTGCCTTTTGGTATACTACAATATCAGGAAATATCTCATCACTCGTCGAATATCTACAATTTGTCATAAATCAAAACAATATTTTATAGAAAACAATCAAAATTACGTTTACAAAAATTGACGATACACATCACTAACACATATAGATAATATTTATAAATATATATGCTAGTGATGAAACTATTATTAAGAAAAAAAATGTATTGTGTAAGGAATTAGAAAAAAATTCATCAAGTGTTGTAGTAAAAAAAAATAATTTGCAATATTTCTTTTTTTTGCATGACCAGTATGAGGATCGTGTCAAAAGAGTAACAAGAATGTCTGCATAAATGGAACGAATGAAAAATGAATTATAGAAAAAAAGTGCTAGTAAGATGAAAGAGGAAGGCGCGTACGAGAGTCGAGAGTTCGGTTCCGCTTTTGCGCCCAACGATACGATAAAATTATGATACGCATGTATATTCATTATAACTTCTATTTTTATACGTAAATATGCATAAATACAGTAACTATTGAAATTTTTTTTATACATTCTGAAAAAATTTTTCATCATTCGAAACTGTCGTGTTAAATGTGGAAAAAAATTGTAATAATATAAAAAAATATATTTTTTAAAAATAAAAATAAGAAATAAGGTGACGAAACAGGAAATTCTATTTCTAAAGAAAAAAATTATTGTTATTATAAAAATAAAATACAAAAAAACTTTTTAAATGTTTTTTTTAATTATTTTACGACCATTGACTATACTTTCATATATTCATGAAAATTTATACCTCGATTACTTATGTTTATCCATAATGAGAAGTTAACTTTGGTTTAATATCTTCGTATACAAAATCAAAAGAATGTAAAAAAAATGGTAACACCTACTATGCTTTAAAAGAGATTCTATATGGTTCATTGAATGATTATGCTTATTTTTATTTATGTATAACAATAAAAATTTCATTAATTTATATTTTGAAATTTTTTTATATTTATGAGTAGTCTTAGAAAGCAATTGACTATTTTTTAGACTTAATTTCTTAGTTTCTTAGACTTAGTTTCTTACTGATAGTATCTCAAGTATTAGAAGTTATTAGTTTTTTAATGTAAATACATTTACTGATAAGTCTGTACTTTCAAAAAATAATTTTTTAAAGATAATTTTTTTGAAAAATTATTTTTAATTGTGATTACTATAATTTTGAAAAGTAATTAATATTCATCGAAAAATAGTTTTCAAAAGTTTTCAAAATTATAATCAAGTAACGTAGGCAAGAAAATCAATCAATAATCAAATTTCTACATATATATATTTTTTAAATGTTTTTGTGAGTTCGAATATTCATGGAAAGCGATCGAGAACTTTTGACTGATACTGTACTCATGAGTAAATACGAGTATTAATGAGAGTCAGAAACTGTGAGAAAAACAAACGCACTTTCGTGATACAAATATACCACGAAATCTCGTTGTTAGTGGGTTTGCCGTTTCGATGATTTTCCAGTATAAATACACGCTCCAGTTATTCGTTCACTTATGAGCAAGAGAGGGCACTGCGCAGATCACTTGTTTAATATATATTCAACAAAAAAAAAGAATTTTAATTTCATTACGAGAAAAAATTCGTTAATTGTTAGTATACTAATTATTCTGGAAAAATATAATAAATAAATCTCGCCCCGGTAATAATTGAGGTGAGAATAAGGAAGGTTGAATTCATTCATTTATTCCATCGGAAAGAACAGCTAATATAATTTAATTTCAATTGTTCTACCACATCATAAATTTACATTTATCAAGCATTTATTTTTGCTAGAAACTTTTTTAAATATTTCGTACGTTCAATTTTGCTATTTTTTATTGAAAATTCTCTTACGTATTTTTTTTTCATTTTTAAAATTAATTTTTTATTACGGATTTTCTCAACAATTAGTTTTGTATTGCTCTTGTTATATACTTGAATATACAGTATATCTATTTTAATAAAATTAAATAATAATTCATATATTTCTGGTTATTATTGATTTCCATCAAGTAAGTAAATCAAGCAGGAGAGAATGAGAAGCTTCTAAAACTTTTGAACACTCAAAGATTATCAATTTTTCATTGACCACGAAGTTATTTTAGAAATTTGTTTACATTCGTTAAATGTTAACTTTTAAATATTTGTTGTTAATATTTTGGTGATTTTTTGTAATTTCAATCTTGATTCGATTTTTGCATAAGAGAAATCTGTCAGCAATTTGTTGGTTGAATCTATTCGTAAGTTATTGATTTTGTTGATTTTCAAATCATTGATTTTTTTTCTATATTTTTAAAAGTTCTATACTATCTTTTACTTTTGATTTTGTTGATACAGTTGATTTTGTATCAGCAATTCATTTGATCTGTTTATTTGTTCATAGGAAAAATTTGCAATAAAATGTATATGTTTCTCAGCAGTAGATATAAAAAAATAATTATGAAAAAATAATTCAAAGTATGTTGATTGTTCATACTGAAATTAGTATATCGAGCAGAAGAGAAAAAAGCTTCCATAACGAATCTAGATTTATTGTCTTAACAATACATCTGAAATCATAAATTATACTCATTGTAAAATTATTTCTGTCAAATATCTCCTTCACATATTCATGATATTTTCAAATATTTTGCCATATTTCTGAGATTGATACTTTTACATCAACATAATTATGAAGTAATTCATTTGCTGAATTTCTTTGTTTATAAAAATAATAATTAGTATGATAAATATTTGTCATTCAGTAAGTAAATAAATCAGTAAGTATAATTTTTAAATATTTTGTCATATTTCTGAGATTGATATACTGTTACACCAACATAATTATTAAGCAATTCATTTGCTGAATTTTTTTGTTTATAAAAATAATAATTAGTATGATAAATATATATGCTATTCAGTAAGTACACAAAGCAATAATAATGAAAAAAAAACTCATAACTTTGTTGATCGTTGATATCGAAGTGGGTACATATATCGAGCAGGAGATGAAGAAGCTTCCTCGACATTCCAGGACTCAGAGAGAGATAGAGAGAGAGAGAGAGAGAGAGGACTCGAAGCTCGAAGATGCTCGCTGGGGGCTCGTACGCGTGTGTATAATGCAAGAGTCCAGCAAAAAGATATAAATAAAATAACAATAATAAAAAGAAGAAACACAGAGATCAAGAGAGAGAGGGAGAGAAAAAGGAAAAAAAAATTTTCTTGGATACTCGGACGCGAGTTGCGCTCTCGGGAAAGAAAAAGGAATAAAAGGGAGGATAAGGAAGGAAGGCAGGAAGGAAGGATATCTCGGTGCTCGCCTTAGGTTAGGTAACATTATGCAAATCCGTAGTCAATACCTAATATAAGATAATCACAATGATTATATGCATTCACCCGCCACCCCCTCGGCACCCTTTTTCTCTCCCTTTTACCCTCTCGCAGAGTTCAGAATTCTTCTTCCCCCCTCTCGCTCTTTTCTCCTCGCTTCTCCTCTTTATTTTCTCTGTCGTGGACAAGATGGGCGCGTCCTGGTCGTTTCATCTTCCATTTTTTTTTTCGTTTCACGAAATATTTTACTTCGGTCTCGTTTTCTTTTCTTTTATCGACTTCTTTATTTTCAACGCTCATATATACCAGAGATGAGAACTTCGTCGCGATTTTTACCCGCGAAGTCCTCCTCCTCAGGGCCTACGGCCATTTATCTCGACTTCGAGGGACTTCCCGAGAAATTTCTCGAGATTAAATGAAGAGAAACAAGTAAAAATAAATATAATCTCTGCATACTCCCTTATCGTAAAATATACGCTCTTCGTAATCCGGGCAAGTATGCAAGTGGGAAATTTTATGCGTTCGTGAATTGATGTCAACGTTGAATAAATAAAAGATTTTTCGTTGCAAATTGAAATGGTGGCTCTTTTTACCAAAACTGTTGCCAAATGTCATAAAAAGTATTGTACAGAAAAAAAAACATTTTTACGGTGAAAAATAATATTGTAGGATTTGTAACTACATATTTTTGAACAGGGAACACAGTTTAATTTTTCTGCTCAAATTTTATCAGATATTATTTTAGAATGAGATCGATGCCTATTTGATACAAGAAATTAATTAATTGTTTAGTGTGAATATTTTCGATTACGATTTTTATTTGACTTGGAACGTCAATTTGAAGAGAAAATTTTTGAATCGACATTTTGATTTTTTCAGTCAATTAATAAAAAAAAAACTTTTTCCGTTTAATGTTTCAACATTTTTATTTTTATTTTTAATGTTAATTCGAAAAAAATTAATCTTCCAATCTATTTTTCAAAAGTCATGCTGGATAGTTAGAGTTTGACATGCTTAATTTTTATTCGATTTTCAACGTCAATGAAAAAAGTTTAGTTTTTCTTTAGATTTCAAAATTGTGTTTTAGGATTACATCGAAATCAGTCCAATGAATGAAATAATAAAATTAATTCTTTCATTGTGATGTGTCGATTTTTTCGACACTGATTTTTAATTCATCGATTAATAACGATAATTCTAAGCAACTAAATACTTTCACCTATTACATCTTTTGAAAATATTAAAGTCAATTTTGCATTTTATATTTCATTAGATGCCTAATCGATAAGTAAAAAAAATCAACTGTTTTTGTGTAAGCAGGTCTGATTTGTTTTCGATTTTAAACGTCGAATCCGAGAACAATCCGTTTAATGATCTATGTGATATTATTTTTACATTTAAATGTAATTTTTTTCGATTTCTGAGTCGAGCTGATGTCAATTCGGTCGAAGAAAAAAAAACCGATTGTTTCGGTCTGTTGCCTGAATTTTTTCGATTTCGATGATACTTTTTTTTGGTTTCCGGAGGGAAATCGCTCGGTCTCGTTCTGCGCAAAGTGTTCGCAAGCTCCCAGGAGTTGCTCGCTCGATTTCTCTTACCTCTTTCCTTCACCAAGACCAGAAACTGAGAGGCTATACGTACGTGTCCGAATACGTGCACGGATGTGTTATACGTGAGCTGGAAGCCCGGGGCCAATTGGAAATTGTCCCTAATAACAGGGAACACTCCGAGTGCGTCCACTCCTATCGTGGATTGCAGTTCACTCCTGCATGCTCGCTCAAACGTCTCTTTATATTGCATACACACACACAACCACGTACAAATATAATACACTACCGACCAAAAGTTTAGATTCCATATTCTTCCATGTTCCCATCAAAATATGCCCATAAAAATTTTCAATGTTTTTTTTTTAATTTATCAACATAGACCATTCTCTGGCTGATTCGCCAGAATATCAATCGTTTCTCATTCACCAGGGTGAAAATCTTTTTCTTTTGTATAAATAAATATAATTTTTTCTCTCATTTTGAATTTATTTTGATGTTTTTGAGAATATTTTTGATAAATTATTGATATATTTTGTTTGATTTTGTCTATTAGTTGGTCAGTGGATAAAGGGATCAGAAAATGAAAAAAAAATCGTGTTAACGAGTAGAAGATAAAATTATTTTTGAAATTGAGACAATTTTTGGCTCAAAATACAAAATTTCCACGTTTTGGCTCAAACACAGCCACCTACAAGTACAATACACTACCTACCAAAATAAGCTTAGATTTAAAATTCTTGCAAGTCCCCATCAAAATATGCCAATAAAAAATTTCAATTTTTTTTTTGTTTATCAACATATACCACATCCTTTGGTCGATTCACCAGAATATGAGCAATCGTTTCTCATTCGCCAGGGTGAAAATCTTTAAATGCTTAATCTCATTTTAAATTTATTTTGATATTTTTGAGGAATATTTTTGGACACATTATTGACATATTTCGGTTGATTTTATTTGTTATAGTTGGTCGGTGGATAAAGGGGTGGCCGCAGAAGATGATAAAATGCGTGTGAACGAATGGAAAATAAAATTTTCGAAATTGTGACAATTTTTGGCTGGCAGTGTACGAGTATAGAGGTAAATATGTACATAAATATGTAAGTGTACGCGCAATTCTTGGCAAGCTAAGGCTTCCATTACGAGTCGATGTGCAACGGGGCATAGAACAGAGCCGGCACAATCTAGGATCGGGTCTAAAAATCGTCCTGTATGCTTTTCAACGTTCAACGCCGATCCATTACTCGCCAGCCCGGTGTGCAAACTCACGAATATCTCTACTAGAATATCCGATCCTTTTTTACCCTCTTTCAACGCTCTTATCCTCGTTATACGTCCTTATATTTTATTTTTTATTTTTACTCTTTTCCTCGTCGCTTTCGCAAAATCGAGAGATCTTACACCCACGCCCCCTGCATTTTCGTGTCCGTCTACACGCATTCCTGCCGGCATTTTCTCGC
The DNA here is from genome assembly GCA_030522545.1 of Cremastinae sp. A BG-2022a. NCBI lineage: Eukaryota > Metazoa > Arthropoda > Insecta > Hymenoptera > Ichneumonidae > Cremastinae sp. A BG-2022a. The sequence goes on along the minus strand of JAPYYW010000146.1, from coordinate 70,127 downwards.
TGCGAGGAAATTTTGTTGACTCGAGGCTTTATTCGCTGCCGGCGTTTTTATTTCAACGAAATTCTTATTCAATTATTAAGTATACTTTTAGCTTTCATTAATATCACGCTCAATTTATTTTTACATTTCGTCTGTTGGGTCGATTTAAATACTTTTTCATGATTTTTTTTTAATAATGCTGTTTACCGAGAATACAGTTTGATTAAATTAATCAAATTTTAATTAATATCAATTAAATTGGTAGTAAAACTATATAATATATAAGTTTCGTACTATTTCGTACGGTTTATTTCGAGTTAAATACTTTTTTATGAATTTCTTTTAAGAGTGCTGTTCACCGAGTTTGGTTTAATTAACCAAATTTTAATTGAAATCAATTAAATTGGCAGCAAAACTATATATAGTATGAAAACTTCATACCGTCAAATATGATTTGGTTGATGAAAATTTAGCTTATTGTTCAATCTTTAACTCATCGCAAACACATTGAATCAGTGTAACTCGACGTTAATTTATTCTTGTCAACAATGTCTTAGGAACAGTTTTAAACAGTTCTGTAATATGTGCTTGTTAAAAAAAATTTACTTGCTCTTTTTTAACGAAAAACATTTTTTTAACTGAAAATATATCCATCATATAAATACCTCTCTTATTTGTACAAGAAACAAATACTTTTCTTGTTTTACTATATTTCAACATAACGTAATCATAAATTCTACTAGCAAAAAATATGTAAAATAAAAAAAAAATTTTATGAATTTTTTTTTGTAAACACCTTTTTTCAAACGCATTTTTTTAGAAATTCTTTTTACTACGTCAATAATTTATGTAAAATTTAAATTTACTTATTCAAAATTTGTTCACAATTTGTGTATTTTTGAAATAAATCATAGAAAAACGTAGTAAGGAAATTTTACATTTTTTTAAAGCCAGACGATCAAAAGTCATATGATGGATAAATTAGACTCATCTCAATTAATGTTTGACATTTGATTTTTTGAAGTAAATCGTTACCAGCTAATTGATTGCTTGTATATATATTTTGCATATGACAAGGATCTATGTATATCAGAGCATTTGACAGAGTGCATATATATAGAAAAAAAAATGAAAATTTCAAAATTGAGTGCAAAACCATGAAAAATTCAATAAAATATAGTAATTATCTTTACGATTTAATATTTTATTTTATGAATATTATTTTTCCATGAAGTGTCGTGATTTTTTTTGCTACCAGCATACAGCTATCAAACTTCGCGATACACTATGTTTAACCTTTGACACCAAACAAATTCTTTATTAATATAAAAAACAAAAAGCTTGATTTTTCATTATTTTCTTTCGTTTTTCAACGTATACATTTTTTGATGTCTCAATTTTAATTTTCTTCAAAGTAACCGCGGAAGAGCTAGAAGGGAGCATTTAGTTTTCGAGCGCAGAATTCAGTATATAGATCGGACGATAAAGCAAAAGTAGAGTCTGCTTGTCGCGAAAAAAAGCGTCGTTTTGTCCTTGCAATCCAATTTTCGTGGTGGCTGAAACGCGACATTCTTGTTGGCAAAACTGTTCGGTTATCGCGAGAGGTAAAAAAAAAATAGAGAAGAGAAGAAGGAGGGGGAGGTGGAGAGCGAGCAACGGCCCTTAACGAAACGACGAGCGACGAAAAAAATGACCACCCTGCGGTAATATATTCGCGGCGGAAGTAGGCCGCGTGAGAGGGGTTGGAAAACGACGACGCGCGTACGACCGAGGACGATGACCACGCTCCGTTCTTTGTTAAATACGTTGATACGTATGTATACCTGATGACTAGGAGATGCCCACGACTTTTCGTTCGCGTGGATTTTAACGTCAACGAGAAATCCAAAAAAGGGCAAAATTTGTTTTTTTTTACCTTTCTGTAATTGCCAGTTTCGAACATTTTTACAGTCCCTGTATATTCGTAAAAAATACTTCCTGGTTCTTTCACGATTACTATTCTTTCAATTTTTCTCCAAGCCATTATTTTTTTAACAATAAAATATTGTATTTTTAAGATAAAATGTCAATATTGTAAAATATAAGATATTTTACTTTTAAAATACAATATTAAAAATAAAATAAATTATTTTATTAAATAATGTATTTAATCTAATCAATTTAAGCAAAATGAATGTTCCTCAATTTTACAATTCTTGGGTTAGTTGAGAAAAATTTTAGAAATAATGAACAATAACAATAAATTTGGAATATGAATTTTATATAAATTGTGCTTATCAGTACGTAAGAGTCTAATTATTACAATTATATTTCAGTGCTTATTTCTTACGAATTTTATGTAAATTATGCTTATCAGAATGTAAGAGTATAATTATTACAATTATATTTCACTGTTTATTTCTTATACGATTTTAGATATTTATCACATTATAAATAAAAACTCTTCCCGTTTTATATCGTATTAAATATTCTGTATCATATGACAAAAACTTTAATGATATATTAACCTAAGTAAAACAGTTTTTTTTCAGTTGTTCTCACGTACATTTAGTGATTTGACACATGAGAATTCACAAAAAGTTAATTATCAAGAACCATGGCGACGACTCCATAGGCAAGCGTATACACTTTTACAGTCGTGAGCACGACTCTTATAGTATCTCCAAACCGAAGAATTTCGACAGATTTTGAACGTTCCAAGTTTTCAATAATTAATATTAAATGAATTGTATAGAGTTTAGGAAAATTTGGTAAAGACCAATATTTTCCATTTTTTCCTTCTATATTAATAAAAAATAAGTCAAATATTCACGATTTACGCCTCATTAAGAATTAAGTAGAATATTTTGCAAAAAAAAATATCGTCGCACGTATCGAAATAAAAATTTTGTCGAGTTAACCAAATTCGATTTTCAGTGATATGGGAGATTCGATTCTTTTGCATCCATACTAATTAATTCATCGGTGAGCATAAGTTTTATAACTCTGTCTGCGAAAAAAGTTTGTTTCAATCAAGTAAATATACTTGGTTGACCCGTAATTAGTTGATTTAATACCATGATTGCCAAAATAATTAATTATTTTCTTCAGTAGATATCCTATACATTTGTATGGAACAAATATTGAGTTCAGTAAAGTTAATGGCATCGAAAAAAATGCCTATTGAATGAATTCAGTGAAATTTTTGAAAGAAATAATTCATCATGCGATCAACTTGATGTAAATTCGAATCGAATAATTCAAACAAATAATTCAAGTTCTGTTTTTCAACTGAATATTTAGTTCCTTCAAAGTATATTGCGGATTTTATTTAATTTAATAATTATTCCTTGATAAAATATTCCGTATTTGAACGATATCCGTTGGACTTATTGACTAAATATCTCTTTGACAAAACACTCAAAAATTGTTTGAAGAATTCACAAATTGGATTTCTTGGAAATATGAATTAATTACCAATCATTTACCAATTAATTAATATATTTTACTTGCGATCGCTAAAAAAATAAAAAATAATATTTGTGCTATAACAAAATAAAGCATGAAACTTCAAGTTCACATTTTTGCTAAGAAATTGTCAGATCACACAGTAGGATAATCGGTAGAGTGCTTGCTTTAGAAAATGTATTAGGTATAGGTATAGGCATCAGGTTCAAACGAAAAATTTTTTCCGGCATCATAGATACCGGAAGCTCTCAGGAAGGATGATGTGCCATAAAAAATTTGGCGAAAGTCCGTAGCATAGCTGAGCAGTAAATTATTTTGTATTTTTCGCTAAAAAATATCTTTTTGCACCAACTAAATTTGATTTTTTTTTGAATCAACTAAACTTGCGTTTCGCCACCCGCGTCCGCCGCTTTGCTCAGAGTCAAACGAAATTTAGTTGATTCGAAAAAAACCTTTATCTCAGTCTCCAATTGTTCCTATTTTTTAATTTTAAACAAGAAGACAGTAAAATAATAAAATTCAGTCGGTTACGACGGCAGGACGCGACGGGGGGGGGAGGGAGAGGAAGGAAAAAAGTAACTAATAAAGTAGCCGGTACATCGTTTTCGTCGCTTCCGATGCGCTCGCTCGCTGCGGCGCGTTGCGCTGCCAGTGAGGAGTTGGAAAAGTTCGGGACTCGGGTATCTACATACGCGCGTGTCCACGAGTGCGTGATATCGCGAGCCACGCATCTGAGATCCTCGCCCCGATATCGGGCACGCATATTACACACACGAGAGACAGAGAGACCGAGAGAGAGAGAGAGAGAAATGAAGAATGAAACGAAAAAAAAAAGAAAAACGAAACGGACAAGAGCGAGAGAGAAAAAGAGCGATAGTGTGGAGACGGGGGAGGGGGGAAGGAGGAAAAAATGAAACAACGGGCGAAAGAACAGAAAAAAAAATGCGAGAGGGAGAGAGAGAGAGAGAGAGACGGTAGGGCAGATGCGAGCTTATATTCGGTTCGGAGCCGCCGCGAGGCCCTTTTCTCTCGTCATTCCCGTCGGCCGTCGCTCGACTCTCTCGTTCCCTTCCTCTTTCCTCAGCACTCCGCCACACTCGTCCTCTTCGTGCTCCCTTTTCCTTCACGTAACTTATTTTTCCTTTTTTTTCAATCTTCATTAACATTTTCGTGACTCTTTTAAGTATACTTTTCGGCCTCGCTGTTCTCTTTCGGGGGTGCGCTGCATCCCCCCTTTTTTTAATATTGAAAAATCTCTGATAGAATTTGAAAATGATTCGTCGACGTATAAAGTGATTCATTGGACGTTTTATACAGTTTTGTCATTCAGTTTTTCTCGTTGAATATATTTAATTTTTTCTTTTTAGAGAATTCTTATATTAAGTGTCAATGTCAAGGAGGTTCACGCGTTCACCACATGAATATTTTTTTTTAATTGAATTTTTAGCTATAATTTAGCATATACTGAGATTAATATGATACTCAACCTGTGGCCAAATTTGAGATATATTTAACAGAAATCGAGATATTCATCTTTGAAAATCGCATTTTTTGGGTGCCCTAGAAAAAATGTTTGACGTTGACAATTGGGCCAATGCTTGGCCAACTGTCAACGTCAAAAATTTGTTTCTAGAGTTACTTCTCATGAAACCACATGATAGAAATCGCAATTTTACACAATGATATCTCGATATCTGCACCATGAAGCTTTCCTAAATTTAAAACATATTTTAATATGACATAAAAATGTCGAAATATGTAAATATTCAAATATTAGAAGGTCAATACTAATTTTCGTTAAATTATCTTCAAAATCATTTCACTTGATCTTTACTCGCAGGACAAACAGAAATACTTGAATCCATACTAAACCGAAAAACCCTGTTTGGGCTATCGACGCTCATTTTAGATATATCTCTTTAATTTTATGTTACAATGAAACTTAAATTAAGTGTTTGTGAAATATTTTCTTAAAATAATAAAAAAAATAGATAAAATTTTATTTTTTTAATCACAATAAAACAGTCATGTATCATATTAAGTTATAATTGATATATTTTTTGATGATAAACAAGTATAGTGATTATTAAATCATGATCACTATGTTCAGGCTGAATATTTTCAGAATCTTATGTTTGTATGAAAAATTCGTAAATTTAACCTGAATATAAACAACAAATATTGTTTGTCAAATCTGCCTCTGCTTCAAACTATACCTTTTAGCCAAAAAAATATAAATGTTCTGTTTTGTAAATTAACCTTTTAATTTTTTTTATTATACAGGGATTGTATAAAATAGATAAATCTAACATTATTATTAATTATTTGATCAATTGTATAAGAAAAATTGTAGTAAGAACTTTTTACAATTATTATCTATAAAAAATACACAGCTCTACAAATGAGTTAAAATATTCACGAAAGATTTGTGTGTTTTTAAATTCATATTCAGAGCAAGTGTATACGAATTACCCAAGAATAAGCAGGGTTATTAAGTCTCCACAACTTTGGAGTTGAATAAATTTTAAACCATTGAATAAAACGATTTGAAATTGATTAAGAAACTTTTTTTTATACATCTAGAAATATTGTTGTGCAATCATTTATTGAATCGTTATATATATTTTAAAATACGAAAAAAAAATCTTTAGAAAGGCAAGGTGTGCGTAATTTGGCGAAATAAGAGAAATGATGTCTTGGGGAAGAAGAGCAATAAGAGAATAGCGCCGGGGCGCTGAGTTAGCACCGTCTCGAGATTCCGTTTTTATTCCATTCGCGCGAGGATTTAGTCTTCGCGCGGACGCCTTCATTCCACGAATGCCGATGCACGCACACGTGTCAATCCGATATGCCGGCAAAATGGAAAGAGAGAAAGAGAGAGAGAGAGAGATATCCCGAAAAAAGGGCGCTAAAGATTGAATACTCGCCTAACCACGCTCTCCTTTCGGTATCCGACCTATTTACATGAATATTTTCTTTTTTTCTTTCTACGCCATCTCATTATTCACTGCGTTCCCTCTCTTGAATAATTGATTGCATTTTCTCTCACTATTATTTGCCAATTCAACAATTTAATTATCGCAGAAAATTGATTAGTTCAGAAAACGTGAATTTCATTTTAATCTCTTTTTCAATAATAATTATTTAAGGATGTTGTGTTCAAAAACGAAAATGATGGAAATATTTTGAAAATTTTTACACAATAACACAGTAACATCTCTAAAAGATTGTTTGAAAGTTTCACGACGATTAGGAAGCTCCTCATTGAGATATTAATTGTTAAAAATGGCTATTTTTTGTACCTTCCCATAAATTTGAATTGATATTTTGTAATTCTTCTAGGCGCATACATCATACAACTTCGCATAATGTGCTATATTCCGATAAATTGATTATGAGGTTCATGTCTTTTTTAAAATAAAATATTTGATCGCAAAATTTCTTGTAGATAACAAAAATTCGAAAAACTGATCGAAAAGTCAGTTTTTTGGCTCATTCAATATGAATTCTTGGATTCGCCCTGAATAATTAACGTTTTTGCTATCTATGGGAAATTTCCGATCGAATTAGCTCTTAAAATCGGGAAAAAAAATTCAAGAAATTTAGCGAGTCACCGTGGATCTCGTAGACCCAAGAAAATTTCTATTTCCTATGTCTTACCTTTCTGTTGATGAAATCAGCTTTATGGAGGACACGAAACGAATCTGCTTGATTTTCTGCTTAATATGTTCCGTGGGCCTCGTACTTTATTCACTACCACGATCCAAAACTCAATATTTTATATATTTTTAAAATTCAACTTGAAATACGGACCATCTAATATGTATGAGTAAATGAAAATATATAGGACTAATAATTCATGATGAAAAATTTAATAATTCGAAAAGAATGTAATAATAATAATAATAATAATAAGAATAAAATAGGATGATCGAGATTATTTGCATCAATTGGACAGCACTTACATCCACACCAACTTTTTTTTAAAAGTATTTTGAAACGATATTATAAATGAAAAACACTAAACTATTCACTTTTTGTATGATTTAAATAAATAATGAACTGATATTCGATTGAACTTGTTGAATTTTTGCGAAATGTTCTTCGGTAACGAACTACCTGCCAAGACCCGACACGTCTTACTCCGACACTTTATAATGGCTTACTGATGCCTAATTGAGTCGAAAATCCGAGTAATTAAGATCCTGTTCGGTTTTTCCCTCGACCTCGATGAATCATCATGGATAAACAATAGTCGAGGTATTTTCGGAAATTTGGAATTTTTTTCCTCGTTGCGCTCGACAAATTTTCTCTTTCTCTCTTTTTTAATGTTTATGATCTCCGAACTATTCAGGCATATTTTTCCAGATATATTCGATATAAATTTTATCGCAAGTTTATCTCACAATATTACACATACAAGTTATAATAAAAGTAAGCTGAGAACATTTTGCGTGTTCAAGGACCTTCAGTTCGAGAATCGAAAATAGAAAAATCTCAAAATTTCAAGTGAAAGGAAATTAATATAATTAATTCAAATTAAAAAAATAAATAAAAATGGAGTACATTAATTTATTTAATAAAAATCAAATAAATTAACAACCATTAAACAAATTAATTTAATTCATTGAAAGTAACAAGAATTAATTGACGATGGATCAAAAATTAAGCCGATGAGTATACGTGTGGAGAATTAAAATTGATAAATACTTAGCAATCATGATATTTTTGTCGAATTATGGAAAAGCCAAGCTCCTTAACTTACAGTTTATTGCACGAGCTTTCCATGAAGGGACTCGCGGTATATATAAGGCAAACCTCCCAATAGATGGACATTTCCCAATATTTGGACAGTTTTTGCTATATTATTTTTAATATTTGAATTATTTTATCTCAATAAAATTATATGCATTATTTTTCATATACAATGAAGTGTATTTTTCATAACGTTAATTTATTGGAATAAACTCGCTCAACCTTATATAAACAGGGTCAATTTTCTGTCCAACTATTGGGACATCCTGTACATGTTCAAATGTTCAAGTATTTGTTTACTAGAAATATTGTCTAAATTTAACACATAAAATGAATTTTGGATGAATAAAATATCAGACAATAGTTAAAATGTGAATTTGAAGGAGATTTTATTGTATATTTGAAAGCGACGATCAAAAACCTTCTTAAATATTTTTAAAATAAAGATAAAGTGTGAAAACCTTTAGCTGTCCAACTATTGGGACGTTTACCTTATAGTGAGTGCGAAAATAATCGTTAGTTTTATCTCGGTCGAACGGAACCCGAGGAACGCGAGTCCCTTGTCCCTTCGCCCAACGGAGCGACTCGGCTCTCATATAAATACACTGCACTCCTCCTTTTTTCTCAATCCTGGCTCTACGTGGATGTAGAATTTCGTATATGCGCGGGGATGAGAGTTTCCGAGCCGGACGATTTGTCGTTCCCGATGAGGAATTTCGTCGAGGAGTTAGTTTTGTTTTCACGATCCCTCGTTATATTCCCCAGCCGCGAGGATTCACTTTCACACCCTTTCCTTATTCTCTCAATTCCGCATATATTCTGCGACGACTTTTTTCCTTCTTTCAATTGGAGGCAAAAAAAAACTTACTTTTGTCCTCCTGCTTATTGCTTTTCGCTAATTTTTTCTTGCGGTTCGCTTTTTTATTTTTTAACTAATTTTTTTTCTTTAATTCTTCATTTTATTTTTTATCTTTCAGTTTTTTTCGAAATTAGTTTATTAAATTTTGTTTTTAACTTGCAGCAAAATGGAATTGGAATTCTGTATATCCTCTATTTAGCAATGGTAATTCTTTATACTTTTAAACCGCTGGTTTTTTATCGTTCGTTTAAACGATTTCAGATTTTCAATTATCAGAATTTTAAAATATTGCAGAATTACATAAAAAATTTATATATTTACACTGAATAAGATTAACAGTCAAAACAAAAGCTCTGATTATATACCATCAAACATATCTGAATATACGGTTTTGATAACTAGTTAGATGTACAAATTTGATAACATTTCACAATTTTTTTCATTTTTAGATATATAAAAAAATGCTTATTTAAATTGTTTTTTTTTCTTTTATCCTTTTAAATTATTTTAAAATTGCACTTAAACTGTTAGTTTTATATGTTACATATCTAATAACGAAAAATCGATAAATTTACGACAAAAGATACGAATAAGTCTATAACTTCACAAATTATCTTCAAATTACAAATTATCTTAATTTATTTTCTCTTTTCTTAACAAATTCTTCTCTTTAACAATTTGAAACTGAAAAATTCTCATCCCCTTTAATACAATTAATAAAAACTAAGCTAACTAACTAAACAAACTAATTAAACTAACTAAACTAACTAAACAAATTAATTAAACTGACTAAACTAAATAACTAACTAAACAAACTAATTAAACAAACTAACTAAACAAACTAACTAAACTAAACTAATTAAATAAGACAAAACATGAAATTAAAAAAAATATATATCATTAATGTAGAAAAATCATCTGTCCGCAAACGTCGAGGGTGAACACTTCGAATAATTTAATTGGTGAAATAAGTGGAAGTCTCGTTATCGGGAGAATCATAGATAGGTGGAATTCTCGAGAGGTTTTGTGGGAAGATCAGGATTATCGGACGTGTGTGATCATCGGAAGAATAGAGAGAGAGAGGGAGAGAGAGAGAGAGAGACGGAGTGAGAAATCTCTTTATCGAGAAACGAGAAGGACGCGAGAATCCGCAGCGGTTGGAGATGGAAGAAGTCGGAAAAAAGAAAATAGAAAAACGAGGGGAGAACGAGAGAGTTTAAGTAAAGAGCTGAGGGAACGTGTTAATGTAAATAGGTGCGTGTGTTTGTGCGAAAGGTGTGCGGGCGGTAAATCGGAATCTCGACAAAGAGGCCGAGCATCCATAATTCAAGCAATCCAGTCGTTTCGTGTGTACTTGGCGCGATTCTCCCTCTCCTCTTCTTCTATCTCCGTCTCCACCCCACCTCACCCCAGACGTTCGCTCTCTTTTCTCCTCCTCCGATCGTTTCGCCACTCGACTCGCTGCGTCGCTCTTCCTCGGCGGGAAAAGGCTCGCCGAGGCGACGATTGGTTCTTCTCTCGATTCTCAAAAAAAAACAAAATAACAAAAAAAAAGAAAAAGAAACGGGGAGAGATTTAAAAAACGAGATTGTTGTATACGTGAGGCGTTTCGCTCCCGGTACGACACCCGCACAAAAGTCAGCTTGTCCGCGATCGCAGCGTGCGACTCTCTTCTTTCCTTCATCTCTCTCTCTCTCTCTCTCTCTCTCTCTCTCTCTCTCTCTCTTTGACTCTCGCTCTTTCTTGTCGCGCGCTCTTACATTTTAATTTTCCTCAATGCCCTCTCTCTCGTAACTTATCTGGATTCTTCCTCTCACTCTCACTCTCGCTCTCTCTCTCTCTCTCTCTCTCTCTCTCGCTCTCCTCTGAAAACTGATCATGTCAAACTGTCTCGCGATTATCGTCTTGTTTAATTTTCAATTGTAATATATTGCAGCTATACGTTTTCGGATATTCGAAACAGAAGCTCTGCTGTTTTTGAGTCGAAATAGAGTTTGTATACGTTTATTACGAATGAATATTAATGATTAATGCTTTTTTAGACTGAGAGAAATAACGATAGCAAATTTTACCATAAAGTGACAACTATAATAATTATATTACGATTAAATAGATTTTTATAGTTCAACGGAATATATTTAGGGTATAGAATTTATATAAAATATAATTAGTTTAATAATAATCGGTATACTTGCCACTTTTGTATAGTAATATCAAATATACAAGTATGCAAAATAAACAAATTTCAAAATTTCCCAAAAAAATGAATACCTTGTCTGTTTTCCACATATTTTTGATATTTTTCGAAAATCATCTGCATGAAATATTTATATCGTTCGACAACGTGTTCTTAACGGTAAATTATCAATTCTTTTCGCTTGCATGCATATATATATATGTGGGTGATTCTTCATCATTCATAAAATAGGGCGAAAAGCAAAGTTGGCCGAGTTGTAAAACGTTTCATCGTGCAAAAGGGAGTAAGTTTACTTCAAGATGAATCTTATTGAAGCCAAAGCGCACAATAATTGCGTCTCGATAGGATCTTTCGAAGAGAACGGGTTGGAATTCAGGACGCGTACAGTTCATTTTTATTTTATTTTTCTTCCTTTAATTTTCGAATTGAAATTGAGTAATTATGCGAACGAATGTATATTTTAGCTCGAATCGTCCATACGCGCGCTCATAAATTTTTTTCATTTTCCATGAATGTTTTTACGCTTGTATTATTATTCGTGTATATATATAGATATTTATACATATATATTATATGTGTTATAACGATGAATACGAGCGTTGAATTTCCGAGGTTTATATATGCGCGGTTAACGCATCAGGCACGAGACTCGGCACGCATGCACAACGCCTTAACGTCACATCCGCACTAAAATAATCGCGATACGTCTGTCAGAGGGAGAGACGCTCGTTTTCTCCTTCGGATCCGCTCGCATGCGATTCTCATTTATTTTACATTCACACACATTATTCATCGTTGTAAAAACTATTCAATTTTTTTTTCATCTCTCCCTATACGGGGACCAGAGTCTCTTGCTATATACTCAGCTTTTATGCACTTATCGGTTCAATTTATTGAATTTGAAAAAAAACGGTTTTAGAGAGTTCTATATCGCGTTATAATTTATTTATACCAGGATTTCGTTGAAAATTTGCATAAACGTTCTTTAAAGTGATCTGCATGTGTGTTAAATTTTAACCTTATAGGATCCTACACTATCTGTATGAGACAAATAAGTTACTCTGAGGTTAGGCTAACCCCAGCACTTTAAATGGATGTAGCCGACTCTTTATTTATTGAACGAAGATTTAATTTTTTTTATTTCATCGTTAAAGTAATGGAAAATGAAATGAACTACTAGAAAAAGATATCATATTTGATTTATACCGAGAAAAATGTAATTGAAAAAGCAACATTTTCGAAATTCCAAGATCATACAAATTTTCTGGGGTTTGGGGAAGCCCTGTAAAGGGTCCTAGGGTTAAGAGGTTACATTTCGTAAATTTCGAGATATTTATTGTGAAAAATAATAATTTTCTGTGGTGAATTATAAAAGGACGTATTAAATATTGCGATTTTCAACCATATTGTATTTTAATTTTTGATGGTGAAGCTTTTTTATAATTTTTCACGATTATTTGTTTTGTACTTTAAAGAATAAAATCTCGCAATTTTTTTCCCATCAATACAGATAACGTTGGATGACCTTGAATTCAAAATATATTGTGTTTGGATGAATTTTTAACAACTTTTCTTAACCCTAGAACTCACGACTGGGGTCCATATGTAGACCCTCAAGCGTACTTCAAGCTACTTTTTCGTGCTAGTGAATGTTATTCACTGTATATGATAATTTAATTTAATTTATTAATTTAATTTATTTAATTAAAGGTGAATTTAAATTGATTTGAACGTGATAAATGTCTATTTTAAACCGATCGTGCTCTAATTGTATTTTTATATAACATTTTTTCCAACTAATTTACCTTTTTTACTATTTTATCATAAAAAAACAAAATTAAAAAACAGTTTGTAATTTTTTCAATAATTTTCTTCGTTATTCAGTTGAAAGATATTTTAATTCTTTATTGTATTTTTAATTATTTCTTAAAATTTTTATTTTTATGATAAAATACGTGAAATCGAAGGATCCCAAATTCTTTATTTACATATATAGAGTTCTTAATCGTTTTAAACTGCATTTAAACTACATTTACATTAATGTAAACTACATTTAAACTACATTTCAATTTATCTTTCTCTGTCATGTGCCATTTGTATAAGAACCGATTATGAGTACGAGAGATCCAGTTTAAAAAAATAATCATAATAATTTGTGTGCTCGTCAAGGAGTTTAATTTCATATATTTAAAAATTCTGAAAATTTTATTATGCAACGAATTGAATAATAACTCGTTGTTAAAAATAAAAAGAAAAAAAATTCTGCGCGTAATTTTTCATGAAGATATAATAAAAAAGATAAGAATAGAGCGAATGGGAAATTCGTTATGATTTTTCGCACATGAAATTCAAATGAAATTCAATAGTTGCTGGATCAGAGAAAATCCGAGGTTGACGTATGAATGGTGAAGGCGGTAGTGTCGCAAGATCGGCGTCAAACGGTTTCGCTAGGTTTCCTCGCGCTCATCCTCATCACCATTTGAGTTTCACCGTTTCTACGAGAAAACTTTGTGCAATCGAGCTCAAGGCTTCTCTTCTATAAGCTCTTTTCTTTTTCGACTTCTCAACGGAACATCCTTCCTACTCGCTCACCCCATCATCCTGCCAATTATTGACCAATTTCCCAGTTACCATGCAATCTGCACAAATTTCCATCGTTATCTTTTTAAAATAAAATTAAAAAAAAACTTAATGAGGCAATCGACAGTTCATAAAGCAGTCAAGTATACTTATGAAAAGTTTTATTGCATTTTAAATATTCGATTGTTTGAAATTTTTTTACCAGAAGTATACGAGATATACTTTGACCCTTTTTTTTAGAATTATTTAATTCGAGTTTTTTCCCTATTGATCTTTATTTGATCGATTCGATCAATTGAATTTGAACGATTTTTTTGCCATTTTTTTCTATAACTGGGGAAAATATTTCCAGCTTAATGCTCATACTTTCATTCTCGTGGACATAATTGTTAACATTTTTTCACATTTGTAATTGTTAATGTTTTCGAAAAATATAGTTATCACTGTATCTTTCATACATTTTTTTGTTGCCTATTTTTCAATTTGCGATGAATAATGAAATCGTAATTAAAAGACTCAATTTTAAAATAATTATTTAAAAAATTATTATTATTATTATAGTTACAAATTTTTTTTTCAATTCCCATGCAAAATTTTGATTTAAAAAATGCCAATTGCTTCAAAGTCCTCTTATTGTTTCAATTTATTCAACATTTTGTAGCTTATTTTTATTTCATTTCAATAACAAATATCCTGCGTACGATTTTATCGATTTCAGAAATATTTTATTTTAAAAAATAAATGAAAATTTAATTTTTCTATTTTTCCGGAAAATCCTCCAGCAAAATAAATGAAAAACAATGTCAATTGCTCCGAAAGTCCAATTATTTCTATCTACATGCTTTAATTAAATTTTATTTGCATATATTTATTTATTATATATTTATTCTCATTATTATTCCAAAGAATCAACTCCAAACGGATTCTCTTTCCAGTGAGCATTTTTCAACCGATAAATTTTCGGTTGCAACGTGTACAAAATTAAAAAAAAACAATCGGTAATTACGGTATATCTTGTTATACACAATAAAACGTGATTATTTATAGACGAACGGGCAAACGTCGTCCGAAGGCGTGAACTAGAACTGTGCAGAGGGGAAGAGAGAGGGAGAGCATCAGACAATATCGCGTCGCTCGTTATCTGTTCTCCCGGTTTTTTTCCTCGTTCCTTTTTTTTCCTCCATTTTTTCTCTCCTCGTCCCTCATCCAGCGAGTCACACGATGCCGTGCGCACACGCAAGATTTTTCCTTTTTATTGCCATCATTAAACTTTTATTCGAGCAACCTGTAGTGTTCGTATATTTCACATGTACGTGTATTCGATACATCTCAAATATGTACATTATTATATATAAATGTTAAATATATATATGTACATGATATACGTATGTATTTGTATATACATTTGAAAAAAGTTCGTCGCTGTCGCTTCGAAAAAGCTTATGATACGTCGATGTCGCGTGACGTGCACTTTTCACGAGATTACCAACGTGAGATATAACTAATGGAAGCGTAGCCAATAAAAGCAACATTAATATGTGCTACCTATATACCGTAGGGTATGTACATATATTTTGACAGTATACAGTCAAGCAGAATGTGGTGCCTGTATGAATAAAAGATACGCGATTTTACTCCGAATTTACTTTTTTTTCTATCCTATATATTTTGTCGTTCCTTTGTCTGAAAACGAGCTTTTGTCGACCGGACGGGTATTTACAGCTTTTTATTGCAATTTTAGAGTATTTTTACTACATTTTTTTTTCATTTTCTAGTCTGAAAATGGGCTTAGGTTGACTCTACAGGTCTTTACAACTCTTTTTGCAATTTTGGAGTTTTTGCTTTTGTGCAATGTGTACACCGAGAAAAAAGTTTGATTGAATTGGGTAATCAAAAAAAATAAAATCAACTAAATGTAACGTGACATTTATTTAATTCAACTTAAATTTTGAAAGCACGTACAAAATTTGTAATAAATAAAGTGTTAAAAACTATAAATATTAAGAATTTAATAATTTTTTCAAATTGGATTTAAGAAATCAAAATCTTCTTTCGTATACGAAAGGTTAATTTGTTGTCTATAAATTTATTTAAAAAACTAGATGAATTTTCTATGATATCGTATAAAAATTAGTGATAAAAGTTAGTGATCTTTTATGGAAATTTTGCGAAAAATTACGATTTTTACCAGTAAATATTTTTATTTCTAGAGAGCGAAGTTCTTTGTAATTTTATGCACACTTGAGCCTGAATATCCTTCCAAAACATACACTTTTATACAGAAAATTAAATTTATTTGATTTACCAAAATCTCTGTTCCCATAGGTTCAATGACATTTTCTGCAAATGGAACTACATTTTTTGTTGGCTTAAAGTAATTCTACTTTAAAACTCCTACCTTTCAATTCGAGTTTTATTTAATTTAAGGTAGTTCTATCAGTACAGCCAAATCAAAAGTTTTCATCTCAATTTGTCTCTGAATAAGTTTGATTATTTCACGTAAATAAGTATTGCATAAACTAAATGTTTTCTAACTAAAGCTGTTCTCAGTTAATGGGAAAATCATTTTCACCATAAAATTTTATAATTAAAAATTAATAAAATAATAGTAATAATGATTGAAATATCGTAAAAGTATGGAAATAAAAATGTCAATACTTTTGAATGTGTATAGACTTATATATAAAATGTAAAATAGGTAGGAGCAGGAGGCAGTGGAAATGGAACGATGGGTAAAAAAAAACGAAAAATTATCCGTAGATAATCGTGCAAGACAGGTCACACCTGCTGTCGGGACTTAAATACGGAACACTTTGGAGCCCTCTAATCCTAAATCCCAGCGACTTCTGGACAGATACTAGGCATAAAGTATACGTTACGAAGCCTACCACTGAGCGAGCTACCGTTGATTCTCCATGCGCCCGATAATTATGAGACCTGGTTAATAACCATTTCATCATTCGTATAGCTCCGAGCAATCAAAGAAACCGCTCGACCTCCCGGCTACCGTTCCCACTTTACTATACTTTTTTTTTCGCACTGGCCTTATACATCCGACCTCCCAATTTTACCGGCTCGCCTCTCAGAACGCTCTTTCGATGATTGGCAGCCTTTTGGAAAAGAGAGAATGAGGAGTGAAAAGAATACGAGAGAGAAAGAAAAAAATATGAGAAATTCCACATCAATTCAACGATTTGATAGTGAATGGTGACTTATCCGATTTTTTTATTATGATATTGTAGTTACAAAATGAAGCATCTATGCCAACTTTCAGCAAAAAAAAGAATTTTAAAAAACAATTTTATGTGAAAAAACAAAAAAATTTTTTCTCAATTTTCAATTTTTTTTTTTCAAAAAGTACATTTAATTTTAAGAAACTTCGATACGTATTAAAATAGAGGGCTAAAAATTAACATAGCATATTTTACATCTAAAATAACATAATTAATAATTTTTTAAATCTGAGGGGTTACCGTCAAATCGTCGTTAAATTGACCTGGAATTGTCCATACTCTGTAAAAAATCCGGTGTTAAAATGGTATTAATTTAATACCATTCTTGGTCTATACAGTTCCCATCGTTTGGTGTAGAATGTCACGGTGTTAAAAGATGTGGTTTGATATACTGTGTTTGATCAGTGTAATTAATTAACGCCTCAATATAAACACCATTTAGTGTGTGTAAAATTAATAAAGTAACACTATTCTTGCTAATAGCATTCGATGCGCATAAAAGAGAGATACTCAATAAAATTAATAATATTCTGGAATAATGCAAGATTCGATTTATTGTTTTTAAAGTTCGTGCACATTGTATGCAACATTATTCATAAAAAATTCCACATGTTAACAAGTTCATAAATTATTATTTTGTTTTTCTCTCTCTGAATGCAGCTATTTACTCTGATGTAGGGTTATTTACTATTTAGACTTGTTCTTTTAAAACA
This sequence comes from Cremastinae sp. A BG-2022a, assembly GCA_030522545.1. NCBI lineage: Eukaryota > Metazoa > Arthropoda > Insecta > Hymenoptera > Ichneumonidae > Cremastinae sp. A BG-2022a. The sequence continues at coordinate 52,364 of JAPYYW010000146.1, read as the reverse complement.
ATTTGTTGTATACTAATTTTTTTCATGATCCAGATAACGTTGATGTTGAGTAGCAAGTTTTATGGAAATGTTTCTAAAATGTTTATATTTAAGTATCAGTTCCTTGAAATAATAATGCTGCCCCTCAAGCCTGATTAACTAAAGATGTACTAGAAGACAAATTTTATTAATGATATTCAGATAATGAGTCATAAAATGATATTTTGGTATTCCAAGCTTCAGCTCTGGTACGTTTGGTACTAAATTTTTCACGTTCTTTCTCGTCCGTTTATTGCCACTTAATAGAGTAGACTGTCAGAAACGTTGACAAAGTTTTATTGCTGAACATTTTATATTGAACAGGGCGAAGCTCTCGATACTTTTCTGAGAAATGAAAATAATTTTTCAATAGGTGCGATGCTTGTTTCATCGATGGTGCAATAAACATCATCCATTGAAAAATTTTCATTTTTAAGAAAGTATCGAACTCAGTCCATCCCTTAATATTGTTGCTGAAAATATTGATTTTTAACCCCGTGAAATCAGCAAGTAGCACAGTAGCACCGCTCTACATTTTTTACCAAGCACATCGATGTTATTATTTAACACTATTTTCTTTTACCACTCCCATTATTTGGTCAACACATAGAAATTTTTTTGCCATGTATGGATCCAAAAGACATCTGGCGAAAAATCTCTTTTTCGTAAAACGATGAGCCAAATTTTCCTTTTCTTTCGAAACATCTGCCTGCGAATGCCAGCTGATTCACGAGTATTCGGTTGAGGAATTCTCGAAACTAGGAGAGCTCCGTGAAAAATTGTCGCGATAAAAATGTAAAAAAAAAAGAGTGACGACGCGATGAACCGCGATCGTGCGGTTTTGCGGAAACAAATCACTCTCCACCGGCCTCTCGATTCCGGGAAACGAATCACGATTTTCTACGTGGATTTAAATAATTTGCATAACACTGCGCGAAAAATTCTCAGAGTTCGTCGAGTTGTTTCGATTCAATCATCATAAATCATTGATAATTGGATGTGTCGAAAAATTCTTTTGGCCTATTATTAAAAATCAAAAGTTTTTCGTTTTTTGGTTCCCCAATATGGCGTCCATCACTTTTTTATCTCTATTTATCCTTTGAGGGAAGATGTAATCAATATACTATGTGACAATCGATATTTTCCCGGATTAACATTTCGAAACACTTTGAAAAGCCAGAAAATGGGCTCCGATAAATTTATTTATTATTTATTATTTTATTTATTTATTTTATTCATTAATTATTTCTATAGAGAGTGTTTTACGTACGATATTAAATTTATCTTATATTGGTATTTCATCTTCAATCCAAAACTCTACATCAGTTTGATTGACATATTATTATTAAACTTTAGAAACATTTTACGTATATTTTTATGAACCTCTTTTCATTTTGTTTAAATGCTAATGATCCCAAAAAATTCAGTATAAACATATTTATATGCTCAGGGCAATAAAAATAATTACTTTTTTAAATTATTCGTTAGGTGTTTGTTTTTTTTCAGACCACTGGAAAAAAAATTAATTAGCTTAACAAAATAATGATACCCGATGGGAGGAAAAGAAAACGATTGGGTATGAAAAACTGCGTGTTTTCCAAAAAGAGCTTGCAATTAACTTTCTCGAGCAAAGCTCATTATTCCTTTAGCGTTTGGTACAAAAAAAAAGAGGGCAGTAATTTAACTAGTTTGCATTACGTTGGGCAAACGTGTATGCAAAAGAGTGAGCTTTCGAGCTTTTTTCCTTTATTGTCCCAGTAAAGGGGAGAGCACATTTTTCTCGCGGAGCCTCATGGTCAAGCGTCCGACAGGATGACTTATCGCGTGGTCGGTCGAAGGTACCTTCGCGAGGTTGGGTAACGAATTGACGGGGGCAAAAAGGGGAGCGAGCGCATGGAAACGATCTCGCGCCACGAAAGTAAGCTTTCTTCTATACTATACATATACGTATATTTAGTGACCATGGCTACACGCTATTCAGAGTTCAACACCTCCATCCTGCTTTCCTTTCAACGAATATTGTGTAAAAACTGTATTTAGAAATTTTTTAATTCTCAAATCGCGCTAAATCTTCGATGTTTTTCATTTAAAAGCTCTGCTTTTGTTTGAATATTATTCAGGAGTTCAAATAACTCATTGCTTTCCGAAAAAAAACTGGTTTTCTCTTGAACTGCATGTCATTGTTCGCAATAATATTTCCAGGACAACTGTACATAGGACCAGTTTTATTTTTTATGCAAACGAATGATTTTCTTACTCGAAATAAAAGCAGTTGGGATCTGTCAAATGAGCGAAGCTTAAAAAAATATGGTAACCATAAGAGGATCATGATATGTAGTCATATGTAGTGATGGATGGTAAATACATGTGCAATTTGTGACTGGCCTGGTTACCAATCTCAAAGAATCCAATTTTGTTGAAGGAAAACGTAATTTTGAGGCTGCACATAATGAAAATATATGGTAAAATTAGTGGAGTCAGCGAAGTGACGTTAACAGTCCTGTCAGTTTCAACATCCAACTGCTTGTTTAATGTATTCTTTCAATCTCTCACATTGTACTTCATGTTTATTTGCTTTTACTGTCGAGTAAACATCACTGATTCCATTTTTACTAACGACTGAATAATACTTTATTATAAATATCGCATTATACGTGTAATTACTATATTAGAGAATTTGCTCTAAATAGTTCGTTTTTTTTGCCACTAGATGTCATATCCCCATATTCGACAAATCCCAATAGTCTTGCTTTCTTATTTCAATCCACGGACATTCTTTTACAACCTATTTGAAAGTGTCAGCGCATGGCTACGCAGTGATGCGTGAAAATAAATGAAAATGAATGAGAAAGAAGAGTACAGCGTGCGAATAAAAATGAGCTTGAGAAGACAAAACGTCAATTACTTTAAATAAGTTCAAAATTCATGGTTCAAATGATATTACGTAATTACGTACATTTGTCTCAAAAGTATACTTAGCTCGACTCAACGAAAATCTCAAAAAAAAACCAATAAAATATTTTAATGCACCATATTAGAATAATAATAACATTGATTTAATGTTCAAAATGACTTTTAAATAAATATAAATACACACGTTGATGATTAATAATACTACTCTCAGTATAAATGATAAAAAAATGTAAACGAACCGTGAATCGGATAACAATTAAATTAAAGGGCGTCTATCCTTCAAATAATATTTTTCACGAGGAAATTTCCAGGTCAACTGGAGCACCAATTTCGATGTTGTAGGCGAAGCAGCGTGGTTACCCCGACGCGAGCATTATGTAAAATACGTCGGTTTATTTTGGCACGAGGAATAGAAGAGAAGGAGCGAGGTGGGAAGAGAGAAGAGAGCGGATCGTTCGGTGTGTGCAGGAAAAAGAGAGAGAGAGAGAGAGAAAGCTAAAGAGAGGGCCAGCCGGGGCAGCGCGCAGACGAGCCTTCCCTTATCAGATCGCGTGCTTGCGAGCTACCAAGGATCCTGACCAAGAGAAAAAGAGCTTGTAACGCGCTCCTTCTCATCACGTTCTAAAAGTTGCGCGGCCAGCACACGTCAACAGCCAAGGTGACCACGGGGACACTTTTTATTTCCAAGACTCTCTGCCACACTTATTGGTCGTGCACGTCAAAACGAACGATGATTCGTGTATTACACTCCGCCCAACATGGCTCACCACTGCCACGTGACTCTCCAAATATTAAGATTCAACATATTTTTTTTTATAGGGTAACTCTTTTGAGGTGGTACAATCTAGTCTATCCAAAAGTTTATCCTTATATACGTGATAAGGTAGTTCTATAGGTAAAGTCAAATCAAAAGGTTTTATTTCAATTTATCTCCATATCATGTGGATTTTCAGCTTAAGTCAATTAAGAAAAGTTGTTGCAAATTGTTTCAAGAACAACATACTCTACATTCAAGCTCATCCAAAGTGACTTGTATTTGCTACGTATTTGTGAAAATTTAAAAAATCATAATCTTAGGATTTTTCTTTTAACTAGGGGAAGCTTCTTTGAAGTACAATAAAGAGCTGTGCAAAACTTTAAGAAGGTTCACCATCTAGATTTCAAGATACATATTTAGAATTGCAAATCGCAATATTTAACATGGCAGCACTGAAAATAGGAATTTTTAACAATCAATATCTCAATTTCTACGTGGTGAAATCTCTTAAAATTTGGTACGCATATTCGTAACGTATCAAAGAATGACTTTACCAATTTTCAACAAATTCCTGAATAATTCCTAAAGGTATAGAACTATACTCTGAGGTAATTCTATAGATACAGCCAAATAAAAAGTTTTAATCTCGATTTATCTCCATACCATCTGGTTTTTGAGCTTAAGTTTATTAAGAAAAGTTGTAAATTGTTTCAAGAACATACTCAAAATTCAAGATCATTGAAGGTGATCTGTACTTGTTAAGTATTGATGAAAATTAAAAAAAAAATTTTTTAAACTAAGGAAAGTTTCTTTGAAGTACAATAAAAAGCTATGAAAAATGTCAACAAGCTCCACTAGCCAGAAGTCAAGAGATATTAAGAGTTAAAGATTGCAATATTTAACATGTGCTCTTACGGGAGAGTACGAAAAATAGTGATTTTTGACAATAAATATCTCGAGTTGTACATATTGTGAAACCTGTAAAAACTTAATATACAATTTCATCCTGTTTCAATTATATAATACTGATATTATGAATGTTTACAGACACTATCATGTGATTCCTGAAAAATACATGAGTATTTTCTATGTACTAACGAGACTAGTTCCATTAAACTCACACACTCTTGGAAAAAATTATATGTACATTTGATCGTCAATAGCAGTGTCCTATTTTTTAAATATTCGATCCTGTAATTTTTCAATAATTTTTATTAAAAAAAAGAAGTTGGTCAGAAATTATTCACAGAATGATTTTATTCTGTATTCTTTGTTTCTAGTGTTTCTTTTTTTAAAGTAAAAAACAAGGGAAGTGTTTTATTTTTAAACATATTATGCAAGAGGCAGCGTGCATAATTTTTCAATAAAATTCGTATTCTTTTGTTCGGGTTTTTCCAACAAGAAAGATGGAAGTTTGGGAAAAAATCGTTGTGTATGAAGAATGGAAGGAAAAGTTTGTCTCTGGCGAGGGCGAAGAGGCGGAAAGGCGAAATTCAATATGGCGGATTCAAGACTAGCCAGCCGAGACCGTTGGTCACGCGAGAACCTCGCCGAGTATCCTCCTCCTTCTCCACCCCCTCCTCCTTCTTTTTCCTTCTCCCCTTCCCTCAATTACTTTTCTATACTTCGTTCTCTCTTTTTTTTCCGCAAACGCATCTTTCTCCGTCCTCTTTCCTTCATTCTCTGCCGCTTTTCTCTCTTTTCTTCGTAACACTTCGCAAATTTTTTCTTACGCACGATCGCTCTTTTTCACCATTTTCCTCCTGTTTGTATCATCCAATTATAAAATAACAACTTTATCAATATAGATTTATAGTTTAATTTTTTATTTAGGATTTTGTTGAAAATTAGCATAATTTTTGTTTAATATGATCTGCATTTACATATGTATCAGTTTCTTAAAGTATTTTTATCAGTACCGTCAAATCACAAGTTTTTATCTCGATTAATTTCCATATTATGTGGTTTCTGACCCTAAGTTTATTGAGAAAAGTTGGTGCAAATTGTTTCAAGAACAATATACTCTAAATTGAAGGTCGTCCAAGGTGACCTGTACTTATTACGTATGTATGAATATTTAAAAAATCATAATTTTAGGATTTTTTTAAATAACTAAGGAAAAATACTTTGAAGTATCATAAAGAACTGTGAAAAATTTGAACAAGTTCCACTACCCAGAAACGATTTTTGACAATAAAAATATCTCAAGTATATCTCTACGTAGTGAAACTTCTTAAAATTTAATATACAATTGCACATAGTATATCAAAGAAGGTTTTTACAAATTTTTAACAAAATCCTAATAAGACGATTTTTCGATAGAACTACCATAAGAAATTTCACCACGTAAAAATCGAAACATTTGTTGTTAAAATCTCAATTTTTAATGCTCTCCTATGGGAGAGCCTGTTACAATTTGCAATTTTTAATGTTGCAATTTTTAATTCTCAATATCTTGAATTCTATAAATGCTGAAGAGCTCCTTCAAATTTAGCATAACTCTTTACTGTACTCTGTTACAGAATTTTTTCTTACACATGATCACTTTTTTCACTATTTTCCTTTTTCCTTCTGTTTCCATCACCCAATGATAATAGCATATATATTAAAGTAGTACTATAGTTTTAAAGTTTATTTCATTTAATTTAATTTGATTTAAGAGGTTTCTTCACGTATAAATAGAGATATGTATTTTATTATAAAATATCTTAATTTTCAGTGCTCTCATATAAAAGTTCGAGTTAAATATTCTTCAAGAATCTTAAAGATAAGGATAAGAATTTTAGAATCTTCAATCCCAAATATCTTGAATTCTCAATGATGAAGCTTCTTAAAATTTAGTATATCGCTCTTTATTGTACTTCAAAAAAACTTAATTTAATGTTTAAAAAAATTGTAAATAATTTTTTTTTATATTCGTCAAATATTTTTACCAAATACACAAGTCCCCTTGGATAACTCCCAGCTTCCCACCGCTGTTTAATCGTCAATTATTCTTTTAATTCATTCACAGACATGTTAAGTATTCCTCCATGAAAAATCTGTTGTAAGACAAATATTTTGAAATTAAATTATTTTGATGCAATTTTTCCAACAATATTTAGACAATACCGTACTATGTTCGCAAAGCAATTATAGAAACTGAGAGGTACGAAAAGAGCGAGTGAGGAAGAGAGAGAGATAGATGGACAAGCAGGAGGTTCGGAAATTGGCGTAATTTTGTAATTATATCCTCTCTCAGGATCGTTTTCTCAAAAGCGTGTATTGCAAGACTAGACGCGTGTGCGTGAGCACAACTCGTAACAAACGAAAGGGCATAACTGCCATTAATTGTTTATTCACGTAACGCGATTTTTCCCGTTTGTGGCACTGCATGCAACGTTTTGTTGTGTGCACAAGCGCAACATATGTTAATCAATTTTTTTTTTCACTCGACGTATTAATTTTGTACCATAATAACAGAAGTCTCGATAGTATAGGTTTTACTATACAGTGACAAATGCACTGTAATTATTTTAGTAATAAAAATATAGTGTATTACGACAAAATGAATTTAATTTATTACTAAATAAATGTATTAATTTTTATCCATACACTGAGAGAAGTTTCGAAAGTAAACTTTATACCATATATTGATAAATATACTAATTATTTTATAAATAAATATAGTATTATGATTAAATGAAACATGTTCAGTACAAGATTTAAATAAAACATATTTAGTTTTATAATAATGAATATACACATGGATAGTGGTCAATTTTTCATATTGAGAGTGTTGAGTTCGTACAGCAAAAAATCAAAAAAGTTTGTAAACGTTTTTCTCCCATTAAAAATATTTTCAGAACGAATATTTAAGATAAGTTGCTATAATTTAACTGAAAAAAAATATTTGAATTGTAAGGTAATCTAATGGCAGGTTTATGTTTTATGCGATTGTCCAAAAAAATGATTAAATTTTTTCAAAATTTAGATGACGCTTCTTTAATATCTTACAAAGATTAGTGCAAAATTTCATTTCAATTAATAAGCTCCTTAGATATTTATTGTACAAAATTGCAACTTAAAACACGTGCTCTTATTACATGAAGGTATAAAAAATAACCATTTTTATCAATTAATATCTTTGAGTGGAGCTTCCTGATCGTAATATTTTAGAGATATTATTTAGTATTGTGTAAAATTTTCAAAAATTTTCCATTAATTTCGATTTTGAACACAACATCCTTAATATCTACTATACTTGTTTATCACTGTACCTGAAAAATTTTCGTGACATTTGTGCTCGTCACAAAATATTGTAAAAAATCTTTTGTTGATTGCAAACAAATTTTTGCTCTATTTTAATATATTTTTTAATTTTTTTAATTGACAATAACGAATAGAAATATGTAGAGTAAGTTTGGATACTTTTTAAAAGAACTGTACGAACGCATAAACGCATTAGTAAGAATGTTCATACTCCAAACAATGAACTTATGAATATACACCAATTAAATATGCAATGTACATCGTTAATTTACCGAATGCATATGCAGTTCAATTACAATAAATTGTTTCTTGCAGTAGACGTAGATGTATTCTCATTTAAATGGTTTTCATAATTAGAATCGAAATCTGTATACTCCTTTTCGCTTCTAAACCAATCCATTGCTATCATACTTGGCTATACTGATTACGACGCTAGTTATTAATAGGTTATACTAATTAAAATGATTGTAAAGTTAATTAAATATATTACCAGCAATTATTAAATGTTAGTACCAGAAAATACTGTGGGATGCTCCACAGAATTATTTTTTTCTACGGAAAAAATATCGTCGTTGATAATTCATGGTTTAATTTTAATTGTGCAATTGTTATTACATAATTTTTGTACATTGGCTAATATTAAATGTATCGTTACGATGTTTCTCTTAAAAAAGTATGATTTTGTGAGTGACGTTGATGTAAAGGTTTAGGGAAAATTTTATGAAAAGAAGCTTTAACAGGTATATATGTCAAAAATTTCAGTGAAGGATATATATTTGGGCCATAACTGCATAAGGTAAATTCTTGAAGTTCAATTAGTATGATTCGCACTCTGCCTTGTTGTCAAAAAGTTGCTAATTTTTTATATCTTTGCTCCTGATAAATACTTAAATATTAAAGCTTGAGGGTTTTTTAAAAATAATTTAAACTGTCTATACTACCACTAAAGTATTAATAAAAATTCGATAGATACATATTTCGAAAGTATGAAACATAAAAATAAAATTACAGAAAAAATTAAACATACAAAAATTCAATAAAAATTCAATTTAAGGAATACAATATTGTATTTCTTTAATATCGTTTCGAAATGAAGTAAGATCGCGTGGCTGGAAGCGAGCCACGCGAAATTTCGAAGGACCTCGAGTATCATTATCGAAGGAGAAACGAAGGTAGAGCAAGAAAAAAAAGCAAAGGAATCGAGGCACACGTACGTGTTCGTAACGATCGAGCATAAATTTTGGGCGAAAAACAAGGCGGCAGCTGATGACCGGAACCACGTTTTTTAAACGCGTAACGAGGCACGCTAATGCTCGCGTTTTGCCACTCGTTAGCGATTGGATGCATAAACATCTGGGAATATTTATTCCGCATCCAATTTGCATTCGAATACATTTTTTTATTATTATTAAGGAACTATTAAGGCAGTAAGACGATATTATAATAATTTTCTATAAACGTGCAAAAATACAAAAATAACTGTGTTGCAAAAGACAAAAAAAAATTATAATTTATAAAATATATATTCAACAGTGATCGTATCACTCATTGTGAGTAATTAGATTTAAACAGTTTTTCATTTTAAAAATAATTTTGTAATAAAGCTGAATGGCTAAATTGATGCTAATGTTGTTAAATTGATCTCTAAGGTGGTTCACTTGATATAGTCAAATAAAAAATATTTTTCTTGGTTTTTTTGACGTTCAAAATGATTTGCGAGTTTTAGTTCATAAAGAAAAATGATTGCAAATTGATTTAAGAACATACTCGAATTTTAAGGTCATCCAAGGTCAGATATACTGGCTATATAATAAAATAAATTTTATATTAGTATTTTTTGAAAAATTACACAAAGTTTCTTTGATGCTACATAAAAATTTGTGCAAAATTTCATAAAGTTTCACCATCTAGAAGTCAAAATATTTAGGATTGAATATCATAACGTTTAACACGTGTTATTACAAAAGAGCACGAAAAATCATGATTTTTAACAATAAATATCTTGACTTCTACGAGGTACAACCCTTTTAAATTTGCTTCACATATTTAGATCATAGCCAAAAAGATTCGTGCAAATCTTTAAGAAATTTTGTCAACCTCAATTTTTTACGCAAACTATACCTTAAGGGTGAATTGGAGTGATTTAAAAAATAGCAATAAAAGATTGATTTTTTAATACATTTTTTTTAATCTATGAAAAATTATTGTTTCAAATTAAAAAAAAATGTTTTACCAAGCAAGAATTCAAAGTAATTATATTTCTCAATTATAAGACGCATATCTTGCAATGGAAAATACACATTTAAAATTGTTTTTAAATTTGGAAAGTTCATATTAATATTGAAATAATATTATGGATCACAGGGTGGTGTTAATTTAGGTACCAATTTTTTTATGCATAAAAATTTGTATAAAAAATGATACAAATTTATCAAGAGAGAGAGGGAGAGAAAAAAAAGTTTGGAAATACATTAATACAGCATATGTAGCAGTCGAAAGTTTTGGCGTGTCAACGCGTTCGATTTTTTCAGTCTCTTCCATTGGAATCGCCGTTCGAGCGTCGCCATAAAACGCTTTTCAATTCCGTCGAGTGGAAAGCCCCATTGAGCCGGAGATACGCATGCAAAACAGAGAAAAAGAGAGATGGTGGGAGCGAGAGTGAGAGAGAGAAAGAGAGAAAATGTCGGGCTGCACATGCCAAAGAGAAATCCTGACTCCCTTTTACAAATATCTGTATACATTTACTATTTACAAATACACGCATTGTTCGTAAAGAGGGAACTACACTGGCCAGATAAACCAACAAATGATTGTATACAAATATCTGTGTACCGATATAAGCGCAGGGACGTACGTATGTTTGCAAATGCACTTACAGTTGGGTCAAAAAGTTTCAATAAATTATTGTCATCGGAAAGCATCAGAGAATAAATTTAATTTTATACGATAACATATTTTTTTGTTATTTTTTTGATTATTTTCGCAATAACATCATTATTCAATTATTTTTTAATTGCTTTCAATTTTTTGGTAATTGTTTAAAACTTTTTTTTAAATCTCTTGTCAATTTTGGTAATATCAATGTTTTTGTTGTATACGGATACTTGTACTTTTTTGTTTGGAAAGCCCTTGACAATAAAATATTCCATAAATTCGCTGATTTTTAAAATTTATAAAAGTACTTAAAATATATATAATGGCCACGACTAATGTTTTTGAAAATTAAACAGTTGCTCAAAAGGTATATTCTATTGAAAAAATTATAAATTTTTGTTTATTGTAATAATTTAAGTACTTGTTAAAAAAATTATTTATATTGGCATCATTATTTTAGTTATTTGTAGCATATATTTTTGATTATTATAGTATATAAAATTGACGTTATTTTTTGTAAAGAATTTCGTAAAAATTTTGGAGTCGACTGTACACGTATGCAGAAGTTTGCAAAATGTTACAAATCCACGCATGTTTGAATTTCCGCGATTTCCAGCTCGTCCCTGCGTGTCCCTCGCTTCGCTGTTGCTCCCGGCAATAAGAGAGATTCACTTTTGCTTCCGTGGATAAAAAGAGAAAGAGAGTTGCACCTGCATTCGCGAGGATATCATCGATGCTTACAAATTCGGCTTGAAAACTGCCAAGCCCTGAACGCGATACGAAAAGCTTTCGAATCACACGAAAATCATCCCCTGTACACCGATCGACATTGTTTTCCCTCCCTCGAACTAATCATTTAACGACATTGTATGAAATTGGAACGACCAAAGTAACAACCTGTAGATTTTTAAATTTCAAAAAGTTATACTGAATTTTTTTCAAAAATTTTCTTTTCAGTAAGAATTATTTATATTTTGACGAAAAATTTATTTATCATAATTATTTTTGTTTTTGAGCGAATATTACAAATATTACAATATTACTAAAATTGAAAAAATATGAACAAGATGTGAAGTATATTAAGATTGTGGATTATTTACACATAGAGATTATATGATACCACAATTTTTTATTCTTTATGAAAATTCTTACTTTGTGATTTTATTATAACGAGCGACAACACGTCCGCTGCGCGGCCTCTTTTTTTGACGTATTCGAATTGATATTTTGTTGTTCTTCTAGGCGCACACTTCACAAAACTTCACATAATGCGCTCTATTCCGATTAAATTATTAGAGGTTTCATCAATTTTTTAATATAGGATACATCCGCACCGACATTAAAAAAAAAGTATTTTGAAATGGTATTCTAAATTAGAAACACTACACTATTTACTTTTCGTATTATTCAAAATTACTAGAACTCAATTGAATTTATTGTCGAATCACTACGAAATGTTTTTTGTAACTAACTATACGTCTTACCCCGATACTTTATATCGGCCTACTGATTCCAAATTCAGTCGAAAAACCAAACAATCCAGAGCATGTTCGGTTTTTCACTCGACCTCGACCGATCACCATCATGGAAACAATGACCGAGGGTTAACGAAAATTTGAAAAGTTTTTTCCTCCTAACGCCTGACGAATTTTCTCTCTTTTATTTAAAATTTTTACGATCCTCTAATTATTCAGGTGTATTTGTTCAGGTATATTGGATATAAATAATAGAAAATTGTGTTGCAAGTTTTTTCACATGAGCTGAGAAAATTTAGCGTGTTCGAGGACCTCCATCCTCATTTTTCGATAATCGAAAACAGGAAATGACCTTGAATTTTGAGTATGTCGTTCTTGAAACAATTTGCAACAACTTTTTTAAACATATTTTTTTTTAAACTTAAGCTCAAAAATCACATGGTATCGAGATAAATTCACATAAAAACTTTTGATTTGTCTGTACTGATAGAACTATACCTTAAATCATCTAAAAGCCTCTTTTCATTATTTGTAAAGTAAAACTTGTCACCCTTATTAGAATAAAATGAAATTTCCGACATTCTAAGTGGCTCTCGAGAATTTTGTTTTCATTCCAAAGCGATCACGACTGAATATAAAGTGACAGCTCGTAAAAGACAAACTGACAGATCCTCAAAAAGTCAATTTGACAGTTCGTGTCACATTGACGTTAAAAATAGAAGCTAGCACGCGCAAAGTGTGCGTTCGCATCGCCTAGTTCGCTAAAAAGCGTAGATTTTGAAAATGCTTGCAAGCAGAATGAACTTTTGCATCGAGTGTTCATTCCCGCGGAGATAAAATGGACTCGTGCGTTAAATGCACATTTTGTAAAGCGGAATATATCACGGCTTTACACATTTACCTATATATACATAAAATTTTAGTTGAATAAGCGAGATGGACAGAGAGAAGGAGTGTAGATGGGAAGGGGGAGGGGGGGGGGTAGTTGGGGGCGAGGGGGTAATATTCTTTGTATACGAAATCGCGAGAAGAGAAGAATACATGGGACTTGGCGATATGTATACAAATGTGTGTATATATAAAAAAATGCATCGACTGGGGTGGGGTGGGGTGGATATACGTATCTCTCGTTCGAGCCGCCCTTTCTCTTTGAGCCCTCTTTTCCTCCCGGGCCGTCCCCGATCGTCCATTGTGTCACGCGTTGATAATTTCGAAACAAAAGAATGCCCGGTTGTGCGCATTGTGCAAAAATCACGCTCGCGACTCGCCTGCCGAGAGAGAGAGAGAGAGAGTAAGAGAGAGAGAGAGAGAGAGTGAAAAACGCGGATTCGAGTGGCAACGCTGAAAACTCAAATCGGTAGGCTACCAGCGACGAAACACGGAAAAGGATATCCTACCCCCCGCAATATCCATATATTCTCTCTTTCATAATGTAATATCGATGCGAGGCTCGCCGATGCGAGAGGGCTCCAGATTCGGGCCTGTCACTCTTTTTCGCCTATGCGTTCTTTTTAATTTCTTCCCCAAACTGATTTTTCTTATTTTTTTTCTTTTTTTTTTATCAAATTTTATTAATTGTATCTCGACAATTTTCCATTAATCTATTTTCATGCCAGTTTTACTGATTACCTTCACGTTTTTATCATTTCTTGTTACGAGATAGTGACGGCCGTCAGGATTGTGAATTTTACTGAAAATTCAGAAGTGCATTTTGGTCTAATTTTTGCGTATTTTCTAGAAGATAGTGTTGAAATTATGAATTATGGAATAATAAATTCATTTAAAAAAAAGTTAAACGTTGTCCGGGTCTTCGATAACTTCCAAATATCCCTAGAGCGAAGAATTATTTTTTATTTATACTGGGAGAAATAATGATAATAAATTTTACCATAAAGTGACAACTATACTAATTCTATTACAATTAAATATACTTTTATAGTTCAATGTAATATTTTTCGGATAGAATCTAAATAAAATGTAATTGGTTCAATAATAATAATCGGTATAATTGTCTCTTTTCTTTTGTATGGTACTACCTGCAATATTTTTCTCTCAGAGCAAATAACTTTGGTAGCTTTTTTCTAAAGTTGTATTAGAAAGAAACTACACCGGATTCAAAAGTCTGCACTTCATTAGATTTCAGAGAATTTCTGAATGCTTCTACATCAGTTTTACATTTCTTGAAAGCGTATATTGCCCATTAAAAACTAAAATTAACATATCACTAAATTTATGTGCTTATTTACCAAACATTTATTTATTTACTGTACAACATTTATTTAATAAAAATATAAATAAATGCATATTTTAATTTTTTATGTTTATGTTTAAACATACAATCATACAATTAAATTTTCATGTTTATTTTTATTTATATTAACGTTTTTATGAATAAGTATTCGTAAATAAATAAGATTTTTGAAAAAATCTATTTCATTGCAAAACTGATTAAGGCCTAAAAAAATTATATAGTACAATTACTTTGCAGATCACAAATGGCGGAATAAAAATAAAAATTGAAAGAGATCATTTTGGATAAGACTCAAAAGAATAAACATTTTTACATATTTTTATATGTATGTACGAAAAATATGAAGGACGTAGAGGAGAGCGAGTGCGTTCTGCAATGAACGAAGAGCACAAATCACAGAGAATGAAAGAGAGAGAGAGAGAGAGAGAGAGAGAGAGAGAGTGCAGAGAGGTACAGCGATGCATGTCATATAATGAACGCCAGGCTAACTTTTTGTTTTAATTCCTTCGAGCGGAAATATCGGCCATTTTGAATTTTCAATTTTCAACGCTCTAGTAAACCTGTGCCGCATCTCTCTTTCTCCTTTTTTTCTCTCTTCCTTTCTGTCGTTCTCTTTTCTCGCATCGACGTGTCAGAAACTCGTTGACTGGTCGCCCTTCCCTTCGCCCTTTCACATCCCCTTTCTCCTCTCGCCCTTGTTCGAGCGACGAAAAAAGACGAAAAGAATAAAAAAAAATAAAAGCAAAACATAAATAAACGGGCGTCGTCTCTCCCGATGTGCAACACCCCCTCTCGCGACATAAATGCATCCGTCGCGTGTCCCAAATGATGATAAAGACAGAAAAAAAAATAAAAAGAGTCTCATTCGTGTCGACGTACATTTTTAACTATTTTTTGTCCTTTCTCGCGTTTTATCCTTCTTTAGGACTCTCTGATCATTTATTATATCTTGTTGTCTATGCTTTTCCTTTTAATAAAATAGTTTTCTATTTTACATAAACAATTTTTAACCAACAATTAATATATTCTTAGGATTTTTATTATTGTCTACCTTATTGTACATAAAAACAACTACGCTAATTGCTATCGAACTAAATGCAGATGTTTGGATCCTATTTGTTACAATTTATTTGCAGAAATATTTTACTAGGTTTCAAAATATGATATTCATCCAGGAATAAAGTGTATTTGTACTGAGGCGAATTACAATCGTTAATTTCATGGCACAGTAACAACGATATCAATCATTATGAAGCTAAATTAATTTTTAAAGCAAACATTTCATCAAAGAAATAAAATAAAAAGTATTCTGACAGAATGAACAATGTGTTGAAATGTAATTTTAAATATAGAAAGAAATTATCATGAATAAGATCTAAAAATATATTTACATACGCAAGAATTATTTCCTCGCTTTTTCGAGCGTTCCTACGTTATGAAAAGTGGGCGTTTACGCAACTATCGTGGTTTATTTGTGGGGGGGGGGGTACGAGAAGTATGACTTTTAACTCCTACGAGTTAAAAACAAGTGTTTTAGACTTTTAAAAATTCTGAAAAAATTCTGAATTTTTGAAATGTGTACTACACATGACCCAAAAGTTGCCAATGTCAAACTTTTAAAACCGTCATTAATAAAAATAGTAAAATAGTTTTAAAAGCAAGAAAAATGGAATTTTATTTTAAAAATTCGTAGCCCTACACTAAACAGATATTTAGAAAAACGGTTTTGGGCTTTAGTAGCTTGGGCTATGAGCTTTCAAAAAAATGTAGGGTCTTTGGTGTGCACTTCAAAAAGTTGTATTATTTAAGCTCCTGAATGTAGGGAATATTTTAATGAAAAAATAACGGACTTACAAATGAAATGTTGCGATGGACGTCTTTGGTGTTGTCTCCGGTGTTGGAGTGGTCCAAGTTTTGTTAAGATGTCGAATATGATTATCTGAAAAAAAGGAACGGATAATGAAGATGGTATAGCAGTAATGTTCCGATTTTAAGGGAAATTTGATTTCCCTGCATGTTTGACTGCATGTTGGGAGTGATCCTCTCCAATATGCAGTAAAGTTCAAATTTTATTGAAAAATGTTACAAATATCTTACAAGAAAGTTAATGAAAATCGGAAATCAACTGATGAAATAATTGATTAAACAATTTTTCGAATCAATAAATGATTCGGCCGTCACGCTTATATTTAAAATTTACTATAGTGACATAATGTCCCTGCGAGAGCACGGTGGCCGGACGCCAACTGGTGGCGAAAGCGCGAAGCTTACTTTTGACGTATATCAAAATATTCTAATTTTCAACATATGTCTCATCTTTAACACGGTGAAATTTCATAAAATTTGGCATGGATCTTTGTACAACATTGAAGAATATTTTTTTAGTTTTTTTTTTAAAAACCTGACGATATTTTTTTCAACATTTTGTTAATCATATATAACTGATACATTTGGTCCTAATGGCCTTGTATTTCGAGTATGTATTCTCTAGTCAATTTGTAACAACTTTTTTTAGTGAATTTAGACTCGCAAACCACATAATATTGTAAAAAGTACAAACAATCGTGCAAGACTAAAAAAAAAATAATTTAAACTGAAACGATATTATGGAAGTTTTTCCAAAATTTTCGAAAACGCGTGAAACGTTGGAAAAAATTTTCCTCGCGGCTCAACGTCAGTGAGAAAATATCCATCAATCCGTATTACGGGATACATCGATCAGGTAAAATATCTCCGTCGATCTCGATAGTACGGGGTAAAAAAAAGGCAATGACACGACTGCTAACAAATTGATTGATGGCGAAGAAGAAAAAAAAGAAGAAGAAAAAAAAACGGAGTCGCGGCGGAAAAAACGCGAGCGAATTGCAGGAATGCAAAAAATGTGATTTGTCAATCGCTCTTCCGCGGACAAATCAATTAACGTGCAGTGTCAATGATTCACCGACTTGTTTGCGGTACATGCATCGGGTTTATTACACTTTTGTATTTTCTACGTCGCAACTATTGACGATTTAATAACCGGCTGCGTATCGGTATCGCAAAATCAATCTCTCCTTCTCTCCTTCCCGTTTCGCTCTTTCCCTCTCTCTCTCTCTCTCTCATTTATCTCCCTCTCGTATGACTCAAGATCCATATGAGGTAAGATTACACGTGTGGTGGCAACGAACGAGTTATTATAGATCAGGATTGACAGACGTCGGCCAGACGTCTTGGGAATTCGCATCCACTTTCCTGCATACTTTATCTCGCTGCGCGTGCGTACAGTACCGTACAGCGTTATTTTTCAGCATTAGCAATAATTGAAAATAGTTCCGATCACTTTTTCGGAGACAATATATTATTCTGTAATTTTTCATTTAAAATCCATCATAATCGATACGAATTTTTTTTTATACAGGTAAGCGTGATTTTTATTATCGAAATTTTATCGAAATTGATCATTCATTAGTTTTCTAAGAGGCACACTTCTACCCAGGTCATAAGTTAATTTATTTATTTTTTAAAAGTGTTGCATCGAATGTTTTGAAATTTCGATGATAGATTTGTTTATGTATTTTATATTTTTTTCTACAGTAATTTTTTTTTGTATTAAAATATTCAAGTGTTTCAGCGACTTTTAAAAATTATCTCGCTGTTAGAATATTACACTTCAGAGTGTTTCAAAAATAAAATAAGATAGTTCATGAAAGTGAAGGGTATATAGCCTGTAAAATTATCGGTAGAATCGTTAAAAAAATGTTTATCTAACAAAATCACTATGTTGTTTACATTTTCATTTCATTTATATGTATTTAAAACTTTTGAAATTCAATTAATGAAAATGAGCGAAAACAATTATCATAAATAAATTATATTAAAAGAAAACACTATTATGCATATACTTTAGTTTTTATATAAACGTATAGAAGAAATACTTTTAGTCGATACTGTACGTGAATTCTCGTCTAAGAAACTTACAAATTTATGGGAGTTTGATTAGGTTCTGTACACGTAGAAGCAGAGTGTCAGTGCAATATTTCAGTTTTATGCTTGTGATAGCATAGCAGGGACAAATAAATGTAAATATACATATTTAGAATGTCATGCTCTTATGAAAAGTCTTGACACGTTCTTGAGACGTTTATTAAAAGTAAAAAAAAATTATCGTGCAAGCGAAGTATGCCTACGTAAATCTCTACATTTTATATACCTTGCATTCGTTAACTTCTTTTTTTAATAGCATAATCGATTTGACCAATTATTTTTCATATGGTTTTTCATTAGAATTTTAATTAACTGACTTTCCTTACTTTGATGTTAATTTTTTATATTATTATTGCTGTTACTGAATATTAATTGGTCTTAATCTAATCTAATCTAATGAGTAATTATTTACATTCTATGTAATTTTTTATTGGAATATAAGCAAAATTGATAAATTTATAAATATATAAATGATATTAATACTCAAAAAGATTTAACCAGCAGTTTGTAGCCATCATATTTAATTTACGACATTTTAACTATGTGCAGTTCATTAAATTTTTTTTATTTCAAGAAAAGTTAACCTGGTCAATTAGTAAAAATTGGTATAAACCATAAATAAGGTTTAATCGATATAAAAAAATCGAATCAATAATTTGTAATAATAATTAAATTTGCACTATGTACACGAACTTTTCATGCTACATTAAATACATTTTCTTTTTAAATTGAAGATAAGTAAAAAAAGAAGTATGAAAAATCGCTCAGAGAATTTTGTCTCCCATTCTTACACATATTTGACAGTTCAAGAGAGAAAATCAGGTAGGAAAAAGTGCTGCAAATAGAATTTCCATGTCTTTTGGTACGGATTAATGGAATGTCTGCCTCTCGCGGAGAATTATTCCCTCCGTGCTTGTTACCCGCAACGTCTATCCCTTTCTTCTCCTGCTGGCAATTTTCAAGCTTTTATACAGTATGTTAGACGCTAGAATAAGGGGAAGGCGGGGGGGAAAAGGAGTGGGAAAGATTCGAGATACTTTTGAGGTCCCGGCGCACACACGTCTCTCTTTCGCCGTCTCTTGTCTCGTTCGTCAGAAACACGGGATGGAAGAAAGAAAAGACGAAGAAGAAAGAGGAGGGATTAAAAAAAAAGACAGAATGAAACGAGAAGGAGAAAATAAATAAAAAAAAAGAGAGTATACATCGATCGAAAAGAATGGATACGAGCTTTCGCATCTCTCGTCGTTCCCTGAAGTTTCTCTCTCTTTTTTCTCCTCCTTCTCTCTTTCCGTACGTCTACTATAAATATATATATTTATATATAAGTGTGTATATGTATAATAAATATATATGTATATACTTAATAAATGTACATGTGTTTGCTTTGCAGCAGGTCTCTTGTCAATTAAAACGAAGAGAGCCGACGTTGACACGCACCGAGCGAGACGAGAGCGTAATCTTTCGAGTATCCATTAAACGACGAGACACCGGCGCGAGATAAAACCGCGAAGAACAAGAGTGAGAGAGAGAGAGAATGCTTCGATAGAAATTGGAGAAACAAGCGAAATTTTCCCAGCCAATTCTCGATCACGCTCAAAACATTCGCTCCACGTTTGTTCACTCTCTGAAATCTCTACTTCTCTTCCTCGCCGTTCACTCTGCTCGTTCCCCTTCCTTCGTTGCACGCACCAATGAATTTTCGCTATCAACCCGGTTTTGTCTCTTCCGATTCAATAAACCTTCGACTCTCTGTTTTCTCGAACATATTTTCGCGCCGTTCTCCCCCCCCCCACCCCCTTCCTCGTCCCCTTGCCACTCACCAGTTATTTCATTTGCGGATTTACTTCCACTTCCCCGGTGACGAAAAATTTTCATCCCCCCTCTATATTCGTGCATTTTGAATTACTGGTGAATTTTATATTTTTATACTAGAGGCCTCCTGATGCTAACTGTTATAGGTATTCTTTTCTTTTGTCAATAAATTATTATGAAACATTTTCATTCTAATTTATTTATATACATAATAAACTATTCAAAATTATTCGTAACAAATGAATTTATATGAATGAATCGATTGAAGTAGAAATATTATATATAATTATTACTTTAAAGTAGAAAATAACTGTTGTCAAAACTATGTTCAAATATACTGACAGAGAAGGTCTAATTTTCTTTCGCAATGCTTTCTAAACGTTTCATGTTAAAATAAACTAATGTTTTTCTCCAAGGTGTTATTTTTTCCTATGATTATCATTATATCTGTTTATTGAAACTTATTTTCCTCTTCGGATAATTCGGCGTTTTTTATGATAATTTTTTTTAATCAATTAATAATGCCAATGATGCACTAAGGCGAATGTTTTCCCGTTCGTACACGACTGGAAATCGATTTTAATGATTCCTGCAGTTTCTATTAGAAATATGTTTCTATTTAAAAAATGTTTAATAAATTATTTCCTTTAGTTATGTATGGCATTTTGACATTTTTTGACCTTTTACATATAGGTTCAGGCTCCAACAAATATTTAAATGAGAGAGAATTTCACGCAGGAAAATACCAGTAAAAATGAATTCTTAACATTCGATTCTAATACAACTCAGACTTTTTATATTTTTTTCCAAACAGTTATTCATATAATCTATTGTTTAGTAACTGATGGACTTTCAATTTTCGACTACATTTATGACCTACTGAATTTTAATATTCAATTTAGATGTGAAAACTGTATTTTTGATATTTTTTGTCCAGGTTGAGAGGCCTGTTAATTCGACAAGAAAATTAATTGTTAATCGACACGATTTGTCGAGCGAAGATTGCACAGTTCGGTGGAGAACGAAAAGAAGAATAAAGAGAGAGAAAGAGAGAGAATTTTTACACGTTGATGAATATTTTGGGCTTCATTCGAAGGGCTACTTCCGGTCAGCACAGCCGGTGCACGCCATTATACCTTTCCTCATAAATATTTATACGTATATGTGTATTTATGTTCGTGTAACGCGGACACATGCGGCCATATGTGTATGCCCGTGTGGCCGAGTAAAAACTAATGCTTGCTCAGATAAATGACCGATAAACCGGTGAGATTACGATCTCGATATAACTGCTTGTCCGAAATAAGCCGAGAGAAAAGCCTCCCTTCCTTTTTGTCTCTCTCTCTCTCTCTCTCTCTTTCTCTCCCTCTCTTTCTCTTCATCCTGGCGCTTTGGCGAAGAATTCGGAACACTCGGAGAAAACCGACCACGACGAATCACGCGATCCCTCTTACTCGTTTTACGATCTATCTCCCGTGTCTATCCATTTGCCATCAGGGATTATCGGTGGATGCGTTTTGCCAACTGCGGATCTTACGTTTTTTTTCCATCTTTACGTGTTCAACTAAAAATACATTTTTATTGCAGGCACTACTGGTAAATTTCATGCGAGAATTTCTTATTTTTTTACCTATTGTTTGGCATTGTCAAAAAAAACTTATAGAAATGCTAAAATTATTCTTTCAATGATTTTTTTTTTGCAAAAGTTTACGCATTTTTATGAAAAAAAAAGATTATTGTCAGCTACATTTAGGCTTTCTCCAAAGTTTTTCTATGCTTTTCACTTTGTCGATTAGATAATTATTTTAAAATTTAATCATTTAAAAAATACAAAAAAAAGTTTTTATATCTTTTAAAATCGTGATTTATAAGAATTGAGCCCATTTGTCATTTGTGATATATTTATATTTACGATTACGAAAAAGATGAAAATGATCTTCCATTATGTGCTAACTTTTTCTCACATTCGTTTTCATCACAAAGAAAATATTTAATAAAAAAAAACAAATAAATAATTAAATAAATAATTTGTCTCCCAATCAAGAGTTTACAGTTTAAAAGTTGAAAATATTTTCAAAAACTGCATTAGACCAAATTTGACGATATTGAAAAACTATACAGTTTCAATTTTTTAAAATATTCGAAATCAGATTAGTATGGGTTAGTAAAATAATAAAATGCATTGGTCAAAGAGAGATTTTTCAAAAAGATAGTTGAATAAAGCAAAGGAGCGATTTAAAAAAAATTCAAGGCTGTATCTATGCTGTGTACAAATATTTTCAGCGCACCGCGTACAAATTGGTCAGGCCGAATCAGCAAAAGTGAAAAAAAAAGATGACCGATGAGAATGTCTCTCTGTGACGGAATTCACGTTGCGTGAATGTCAAACGCACAAAGGCAGAAAGCGAAGAGCGAGCGCGTGTACACGAGGCTTTTTCAAAAGCGGCTTTTAGAGGGAGAGAGCTAAAATAGAGATGGACAAAACGTAGAGAGAAAAATAGAAAATGACCGAGTACCGATAACGTCCTTAACAAAGAGGTCGGATCACGCGTCTGCTTTGGAGATCCCATCGGAAAACTCCAAAGGCCTCCTTCGCTCCACTTTCTTCCAGTTCATATATACAATAATAATCATAGTAATTGCAGAAAAATATATACATATATATGTGTACTTTATAAAACGATGTTGTATATTTTCAAAAGTTTATCTGTAATGATCAAAAATAGCTAACTTCATAAGAAATCGAATGATCACAGAATATAGCAAAAAAATGGAAAATGCCACGACTTGAACTGTTGAACGTCAGATTGCCAAAATATATTGAATATTAATTTTGAAATGGTCAAATGATCGTGAATTTCGAACGATACATATTCTGGAGGGACAAAGATGTAATTAGATTTTCCGTATAAATTTTTTTTTGTATTTTTTTTAGAAAATTTGTATTATGTATTTTCATTATTAATTTATAATGTATTATTATATATAATATTGTGGCTTACAGTGAGCATGAATTTTGCTTGAAAAATGCTTTAAAAAATTACTTTTTTAGAATAGTGTAATTGAAGATTTCTCTTAAACTTGGACAAAGAATACACTTCAATATTGAAAACAACGAGTGTACCATAAATATGATTTTAATTTTAGATGTAATGTATTTTTTTTAATTATAATTTTTTTCCCATAAAATTTTATAAACAAATAAAATATTCTGAGACACGTATTACGTAATATCCACATTAATTTTTAATTGAAAAATTCATATTTGTGAAAAAAGCGATTTTTACGAAAAATTAATAAAATTAACAGAAAATTACATTGATGTACAATTTGTGTAGAATAAAATATTTGGTAAATGATAAACTTCATAGAGGCAATTTTTATTTAAAAACTCAATCGACTTTCATACTTTGCTGTTTTATTTTTACTGTAACTTTTAACCGACAATGTTTTTTTCATACTTATATTCTTATATAAAATACTAATAATTTATCATTTAAAAAATGCAGTCGAATTTAAATTTGAACCATTATTCAATATATTTTATAATTGAAAAATTATTATTCCCATATTTAGCATATGCTGAAAATTTATCATATATGCATATAGAAAAACAAACAATAATGGAAAAATGAAAAAAAAACAGCAGTAAATAAAAGGAAAAGCAAAAAAACCATCCAACGAGATCAACAGAAATACTTTTTTGAGATTTAAATCCATTCTCGATGACGTGGTACACACACGAAATATGTGCTGAGAAAATTAGAGTATATTATTCTCAATAATTTCATAATATCATATAAAAAACTAGTCTCGCCGGAGAAAATAGGAAAGTGTTTCGAGAATTATTGTACGAGTATGTACTATGAATTGGCGAATGCATATATAAGTGTGTGCTAAATGTGCACGTGTTTGAAGGTACAAGTGGACGTATTAACGCGAAGAACGTTATCTGCCACGTACGATCGCATTTCACCTGACGGACACCACACGAGGAGATAATTATTCGCGTTTAGATAAAGAAGAGTGCACGCCGCGGTTATATACGGTTTTCGCGACCTCGAGGACATCGAACGTTTCGCACACGAGATCCGACCTCACGGCACATAAATGTCTTCGTGTCGTTTCACCGACGGATCCCATCATCCGAATCATTTTTTTATAAGACTAGTTTTCCATTTTCGTTTTTTTTTTAAATATTTTGATCTTTTTTTTCCTTTGTGCCTGTGGGAATTTTTTTTTTATACGTTATAGGTTTTATATATAAATTTTTTTCGTTTTTTTATTTGCAATTCTGAACTTTTTTGGCTTTGTGACTGTGGACATTTTTTTATTTCGATACGAAGTTATTCGAATTCCATCTTCGGTAGTATACCTTAAAAGTTTTATTTTTTTACGTAGAGTTACAATTTTTTTTAAATCAAAGGAGTTTCGTTGAAGGAAAATTCAATTTTTGTACACAAAATGGCCAAAAAGACACTAAAAAAATTTTGCTCTTTATTTTTATATAGTAATAATAATTATTAAGGCAAAATCATAGGATTTGTACGAGAAAAGTTTAATTGATTATGCGAAAAATAATTTAATATTTACGCAAAACTCGTACTAAATAAATAATAATAAAATATTATCTATTTAAATAACTAAAATAAAGGTGTATTTTCTTACTTTTTTTGTTCACCATAAAAAAAAACTATTTATTTGAAAAAGATAAAATACATCAATGTGCCTGAATTGTTCTTATTTCTTTCGTTTTTAAAGAAGAAATGTACTACCAATCGCGATTCTTTTGTTTCTAAAAAAAAGAGCATTTAATATATGACCTCTTTCTGAAAACTGAAATTCGAAATAGCCAAAAAACTGCTGGTGAGTCGAGCGATTTGGGAAAATCCAATCTCGTTACGGTTTCGTTGCTGGTTGATTTAAGGTCATTTTCAACCCTACAGTATTTTCAGGTATACGTTTTGGAGACCGGAGAAGACTCTTATTCTTCTCCAGCCCTCATCCCTTTTGTAATTTTTTTCGTCATTTTCTTTATTGCATCTTTGACTCCGTGACACGAGGCAGGTTGAACCTTTATTTTTTTTCTTTTTTTCCCCAAAGTTTGCTCTCGGTTTAACGCAACTGTCGGTATACGAAAATTCCTCATCGGGGTGAATCTCCAGTCTCCCTTCCGGGGGTTGTAAAATTTAGCCAGTGTCACGAGTAGTTTTACAACCAGGAATGAAACCACAGCCGGATCCATGTCTTCTCCATTGTTTCAACATTCTCGAGGATTTTCTTTTATATTCCTCTTTGAGATACTTTTTTTTCGGATTTTTCTGTCTCTCGCTTATTTTTCTTCACGCAAAAATTTTATTCGTGTCAGGTAAGACGGGATGACCGTACAAAATTAACAAGAATTGTATAGTCTAGCGGCGAAAAAAAAGAAAATTCGACATGGCACCTCGTTATAATTCATCTCCCTCTCATTTTTTGGTAAGAGATAGAAATCTTTTTTTTCCCTAAAATCATTGTTTATTTTCTTTTTGTTTTTAAAAAACATTTGTATTTTATTTTTTGTTTTTGTTTAAAAAAAAAATTTCACTCTTTATTTTCGTGGAATTGAACGTGTATGTATAAAGTTAAATTTCCAGAAAAAAATTTCGATTAAAAAAAATAAATCTTTTATCTTTTATTCATTTAAGGATAGATACTATTTTCAAGAATATGAGAAGTTGAATCTTAATGTTGTTTTCAAATGTCATAAAATAATTGGTACCAAGTTTAAGATCATTTTGTTGCACGTTTTGGTCCAAGAAATATTTATCACCAAAGCTGCTGAGATTTATACTATATGTATAACTATATGTATATATAGTATAGTTATCTTGTGGAAAATTCGTACATTTGTTTTGAATATATTCATTTACAAGTATTACAATTAATTTAAAAGTACAAAGTTTCTTACAGCTAGTTATTTCAAAAGTTTCAATAAAAATCTCAATTATTTGTTTTTTTTAATATTGTTAAAATAATAAATTAGTCTATTCACAATTGCAAATTAAGATTTTAAATAATTAGCAACTTTTTGGCAAGATTCAAGAATTTTGGACCTAGTCTGAATTTTACGAAATTACTAACAAGAATAAAATAAATATCAAATAATAAAACATTACTTAATTTGCAAAACAGACATGACTGACATATATTTTTAAAGGTCACAATAATATTTCAATCAGAATCAAGCTAAAGTTGACCTTAAAATCTATGCGATTCTGTCATTCATAAAAAAAACCACAAAACAACTTAAAAACTGTAACGTAACATTAAAAATAATTGCTAAATAAATGTCAAATGAGTGTAAATATTTCGCTAAAAATAATCTTGACGAAAATAAACAAAACTTTCCAGCCGATGGGACATCCATCAAGCTCGTGGAAAAAAAAATGTCAACGAGCCCCTTTTCTTTCGTGATACGAAATATTTATTTCTTTTCTTATTTCTCATAATGAAGTGAAATTTATACGGAGGAAAAAAGGTATAAGGAAGGGGTAAAAAATGTCTGGAGAGATCCAGAGAAAAAGAGAGGGAGAGAGAGAGAGAAAAAGACGTGCACGTATAATGGTTAAATCAGAAAAAGAAGGTTGCTTTTCGTTGGTGAGAAATAGGGGTTGTTTGCCCTCGATTGAACACGTATAGAGTTTGTCTATCGTTGACTTGGGCATTATTATTCAGTATTCGAGAATCTGAAACGTGTGTGTGTTTATTCGAGCACGGTGCGAGCTTCTAACATTTTCTCTCTCTCTCTCTTTTCCTTCTTCTTCTTCATCTACATATTTAAGTCTATATTTTACTCTCTCTCTCTCTTTTTCTCGTATGGAGTGAGCGCGTATCGTGGAGGCAGAAAAGTTCTCCTTTTCTCGCGAAAGAGAAAGGGAGAGAATTTGACTCACGCCAACCCCTCGTTAAGTCATAACTTAGACTTTCTGTATTTCTCCCTCCCTCTCTTATTCTCGTTCGTCGAAGCTCGCGGTCCCATCGAGCCGCTCGAACATACGAGACTCTCTGGCCACATTCATCCACCTTTAGTAACCCTCTTTCCAATTTAACTTGCTTTTACTCCCGCCCGTCGGAGAAATTGGCTCACACGAGTCTATGGCCTTGTTTCTCTCTCTCTCTCTTTAATTTTTTTTTCGCTTTCGTTTTATTTCTACATTTTTCAACGAGAATAATCTTATTTATATGCCATGCGAGAGACTTATTTCTCGTCGCGGCTTTCTGACTCGTAAATACGAGAGACGTTATACTTTTGAAGACTGGAAAAATAATGTTTAACTATATACTTTGAAGTTTATCAGGATTGAAGAAAATTTATAGTTGGCATTTTCTGTGCATTTGTAGTGTAGAAGTATACTGATGGGTCAACACTGAGAAAAAAGATCGATTGGAACAAACAAAAATATATTTTGTTGACTGTAATATTTTGTTATTTCAACCAAAATTATGTTGATTTAGAAAATATTTGTTTGGCTCAACGAAATAAATGGTTGAAATAACTAAAATAATTATTACATATTTTTGGATTAACAAAATCAAACTTAAGACGTATTTAAACGCCCCACCGGGTGTAGTTTTGATGAGTTGCTGATGTACTCGTAATATCGATTTTTCAATCATTTTTTTTTAATTTGAAACTTCTTTAAATTGTTTTTATTAAATTTTTTTGCATTTTATGAACATGTCAATTACAATTCCATTATATAGCTATTCCAACATATCTTGCTTTTTTTACATTTCAATGACGATATCAAAATAGTTTTGGAACAAAAAAATTAAATGCTTTATATTTGTATCACAATAATTTATTTATTATAAGCAAAAAAAGTATATCGAATATGTGAAAATTTAAGAGAAATTCATTTGATCATCAATCGATGATTTTAAGGGTGTATTTTGATAGAAACATTTTTTGTTACTCTCTAATTTCTTGACAAAAACATCTTTATTTTATCTAAACCAATAGCAATATTTTTCTTTTATTTAAAATTATTTTGGAACTTGAAAAATGTTGTTTCAACATTTTAGCTTACTAGAAAAAGTTTCAGCTTATTAAAAAAAATGAAAGGTAAAATTCGATCGAAAAATTAATTTGATAAAAATTTATTTAATTATTATAATAAATTTAATTAAATTTAATCCAAAACGTGCAAAATAGAGAAATTTTATTGAAGTAATATTCAAGACTTTATACAGCCAATCAAAAAACAAAAAGAGAAATGTTTAATCCATATATTTTAAAAAATACCGGAAAAGCGTAAAAAATATAAAAACAATATTTTTCCTTTTTAATTCAAAGATCGAACAAAAGGAGTTTTAATTTGTTACCATTTTTAAAGAAAAATTCTCATTCCAGTAATTTTTCTTAAAAGAATGCCAAGAAAAAGTCTCCGTTTCCTCAGACACCCGGAGATAGGGAAGAGAGAGAGAGAGTGAGAGAGAGAGGGAGAGAGGCGAAAAGGAGTGGGAACAATAATAAAAAATGAGTGTCCTTAGGTCTGTCGACCTTTCGAACCCGTTACCTTCACGGGACATTAAATTCGTCGAGCTCGGAGCACATTACAGTATTTCCGGTGCAATTAGATCCTGGCTAGCACCTTCGAGCTCTTGAGACTTTTCACGACAAAAAAAAACAACAACAAAACAACAAAAATGGGGGCCAACATCGAATCTTGAATAAGCCAGAAGCACTCGCACGTTTTCTTTACCCACGAAAAGAAAAAGAAAAAAAAAAGCATTTGTTCACAGAACAATTTAAATATGAATTACACAATTACCTTGGCGCATTGTTTGCGTTTCCATTTATTTTTCTCGCTACCGTAACTCCTCGGCAACTTCATTTTTTTCGTATCATCCTTTCATGAAATCGTGAGCCATATCTATTTCACGCATTGCAACGCGCGCGTATTTTTTTTTCTCGCTGTTCGTTTTGTTTTTGTTTTTTTTCGATTAGCGCTCGCGCAGCGCACATGAGCGTCATATGGAAATGAGCGTCGGCTGAAGATCGTAGTTACTCATCTGTTTCTTCTTCTTCTTCTTCTTCTTCTTTCTCCCACCATTTTTTTTTCGTCCCGAGCCGCGAAGAAAAATACTGCGGCCGTGCCGAGCGAGTTTGCGAGCTCGTATTTTAACGCTGCTCTGTTTTTATCCATGCGTGCGCTCGCCTCGGCCAAGGGGTTGCAACGAGGGGGCAAATTGCGCGCGCTCGACCAGAATCCAACGCCGTTTACTTTTCCGAATAAATAATATATCGTATTTGCACACGTACGCGTACATTTGCGTATAAAAGTTTTTGATTATCGGCTGGAACGAATGAAGGACGAGACGAAAAATATATAGGCACTGGAGAAAAAATTTAGGTTATGTAAAATACCCAATTTTTAGTGAATTTTCGGACAAATCTCACGCTCGTATTTATTTTCAAGCGCAAGTGAACTGAAATTTAAATATATGTTATGCAGAGTACTTTTTTAATCGAAGCAAACCAAATTTTTTGTTTAAAAAAACCAAACTAAATTTTTGTTTTGTTTTTCTTTTGCGATTTCAAGAGTATCATGCCCTATATAGTAACTTCACTTTAAAATTGAGGATTTCACATTATTTCAAGGTAGTTCTATAGTCATATCGTTTGTTTACGATTTAAAGAAGCTGGTTTTAAAGGTACGGACCAATCACCTTAAATTAATACAAATATTTTCTTTTTTTTCAGTTTAAAGTCATTTGCTGTATAGTTGAGTAAAGAACAATGACATACTCTAAATTTATGGTTACCTATATATGGTGAGATTTATTTGCCACTCGCTATAAAAGTAACAAAATTGTCAGATTTTTTTGAAGAACAAAACGAAGCTTCTTTAATGTTATATAAAATTTTGTGCAAAATTATATAAGTTCACTATTTGAAAGTAGAGATACAAATACAGAAAAATGTAGATATTAATCGATACCAATGATATACGTCAAAAAAAGTTTATGTAAATTTTTAACTCATACCATTGTTTATTCTTAGTATTTATATGTATTTCTTGTAAGATAAAAATATTTTGTCGAACGTATTTTGAAAATTCTTTCAATCACTATATTTTTTATTATAATATATTACAGCAATATTATTGCTGAATATACTTTTTGATTTTTTTATCTCATCTGTATTTTTAATAAACAATAAAATCATATGTTGGGAAGATTTCCTTTAATCTAGCATTTTTAGCTAGTTAAAAAATTACATAACATACAGTATCTAAATAATTTTTTACAATAAAAAGTTCCCTTTTCCAGAAAAGTCCATAAATCATATATGATGTTGAGATACAAAAAATTTCGTTAGAATTAGAAAATGTGACAATGAGTTTAGAATCCGATAGAAATAAACTGAATCACGTTATTGCATTTCAGAATCGCACTACAATGCTAATTATATTATAACAATTATAGAGATTGCTCATAAAATGAGTCTGTCACCTTAGAAGATGAGAGATTTTTTTTTATTAGTTATTTAAGTTAAGAAATTTTTCGATATATGTTTGATGGTATTGCTTGTGAGTAAGACGTATTATAAAATTTACATGGAGAAAATGCATTGGAGCGACGAGTGAAAAGAATGAAGATGAGCCCGGGTTGTATACACTCTGGAGCGATAATCAAGAGACACGAAGGAAACCCGAGGAATGAAGAAGAAGAGGAGGTAGAAGAAAACAAGTAAGAGAGAAAGAATTATAAACGAGCTCACACGAGTCGAATATATCATTGATGCAAATCTACAGAGTTTTGATACGCCCTCGTATATTTACCTGATGGATTTAATGAGAAGAATGAACTGATTTGTTTTTTGTTACCCTCTATCTTATTTTCTTTAATTAGTCCGATATGCCCTCGAAAGAAATAAAAGCCGAAGCAAACATTTTAATTGGCAGCTTTGCGTGCTTTTTCAGAATTCACAATGATGCGATTATGGGAGTCGATTGCGCGAGAAATGTTCATTACATTAATTTTTTTCCTAAAGTGTACTCGACATTTTTTAATATTAGTTATATTAATCCTTGAGTTATACATGATAAGAAATATATTGATTAGATTAAGATAGCGTTATTGACTTTTTCAAAATTTTCGTCGGAAATGTCAGTATTTTTTCTTAATTCTTATGAAAAACATTCTATAATTACTACTCATTGTTTTCTCCTACTGCTAAATGTCAACTTTGATTTTGTGAAATATATACATAAAAATTTGTAATTTTTTAAAATTATTTATGAAATCGTAACGTTTTTTGTAACTGGACAGTAATTGGATAATGATTATTTATTTATGTATTTATTTGTATAATTTTCAATAAATGTTCAATTTCTTAGGTTAATCTATATAATTAACTAAGTGCTTAATAAGCTTAGTTAAAGTAATAAGACTGTGATCTTTGTATGATTTCAGAATCCTTTATCAGAATTTTATCGAAATGAATTTTTAAAAATTTGTTTACATCCAACATAATATTTCTGTCTCAAATGTTTCGACTGTACATTATATATGTATTTTTAGAATCAATATAAAAGTTTCTTCTTCATTCGATTGTATCTCTAACTTTTACCTTCATTTTCGTTTTTCCTTTTTTCAAATGAAGTAAAGTCTAATCAAGTTTCACATAACCGCGCGTATTTTACAAAAAAGATCATGATGTAAAGATGTAAAAACATCATTTAAAAAATTTGACAGTTAACATTTCAACGAAAAAATTTTGTTAAATTAAAAAAATAATAATTTTGAACGTATATTGAGCAAGATAAAATGTTAAGAAGCTGATTAAATAATGAGTACATATCAACCAAATTTGTTTCGTATATTTCTTCTTATATTTCGTAAAATAAAAAGCGATGAGAATCTTGAGATATTCATGCAAACTCGGGTTTCCGTTCTCATTAACTCGAATCGTCGATAAGAGTGAATTTCACATACAAAATTTTGTTTGCTCGAATTCTTGTCAGGGGTACACGAGAGGAAAGATATTAAACTGGAAGGAGGATATAATATGAATAGAAGGGTTGCCCAGGAGCGTAATAAAAATGGCGAGCATAAAAGACTGGTTAAGAGAATAAACATGGATTAAAGGAACAACTTCCGGTGCATCGTTCGCATAAATTTTTTTCTCCATTTTCATCCAAGGGGCCGCGAAAGATTGCCAAGAGGAAAAATGAAATTCGCCGTGCTTCCCCTAACAGCGTAAAAAGATAAAAATGCGTCTGGAGAAAAATTCGATAAAGTGTGCTCGCCGGAGAAGCTTTTTCCTCGTTAGAAAAAGAAAAAAAAAACATATTCGGTAAATATTATAATGGCTGCGAAATAATAGCGTTGGAACGTGCCGACGAGAGTTAACCAACTCATTTTTGTATCATCTCGACATTATGGACGTTTTATATTATTATATATTAAAATTTACATCCACAGTACGGCCAAAAAGTTGCCATAGCTGATTCTATTTTCTTTTATACACCGGATTTTCTAATACGATCTTTAAAGAAATCTTTGAAACACCTTTCAAAAAATTTTTTCTCAATCTTTAAACGAAAGCACAGACTTACTTAGCAGCTGATTATAAAATTGTCAGAAAGTTCAACCAGCAATAATTTTAATAATGCTCTTATTAGCATTGATTTTAATTAAAATTAAAATATATTTCGTCATAAGTTTGAACTTGTCCATATACTCTAAAAAATTGAAATCGTATATATTAATGTTGCCTGCATTGCTGTCACCTGGAATAAAATCAATGATAAACAACTAACTGCACTTTTATTTTACAGTGTATTCTGTTGCTTTTTGACGACTTGCTTTAATGAAAATTACATTCTTCAATACTCAATTTTTTTAATCTTGAAACATGTCATCATAGTATACTCATCTTTTATTGTTCGCTCAAATTAAGATGTTTGTTGAAAAATATACCTATTGATTTGAGAAAAATTGATCCATAGATTTATGATAGAAAACATTTATCAGAAAAACAAATTTTTTTAATCGCTTGTTCAAGTATTTCAAGTAATACATAGGAAAAATTATGCCAATTTTGAGTCATGCTAAACTATTGAGGCGTTTATTACCTTCTGAATATTTTTTCGAAAAAATAATATAAACAATGAATGTGTACTTAAAAACTGGACCGAATTTATCTCCCAAGAAACATATCATGTGAAAAATTCATACAATAATATAGTGTCTGCATGTTTAAATGTGAATGAATGTGTAATGAATTTTATATTTTGCAAATTGTTTTTGTTTTTTTTTTTAATAATTTTATTAATTTTTAATTTATTTTATGGAAAAATCGAGATACCGACTTATAAGGATGTTGTGTTCAAAATCGAAAATTGATAGAAAACTTTTGAAAATTTTACATAATATTGAATATAACATCTTCAAAACTTCGTGTAAAAATTTCACCTATGAAAACTATTGGGAAGTTAATTTTATTGCCTGTTGAACTGTTTTATCTTCTAAACTTCGACATTCTTTCAAAACCTCTTGAACGTTTTTTAAAATTACTTCTTTTATATATTAAATAGTATAACAACAAACAACAGACTAAATAAATAGTCAATAATAACAAGAAAGAGCCAAAAAAATAACAAAAGTGACTGGTATTAAAATACATATATTTAATAATTTATATAAAAATATAAAAATATATAGTAGTATGCAATCATAAATATATTTAACATATAAAAATATAATATAATAAACAATGTAAAATAAGACTATGTATATTTTTTTGAAAGATTGATCACGGTTTTGTAATTCCACGATAAAAATAAAAGCAAACAAGGTGGGAGGCGCGCAGCATTTTTTCGTCTCGATAAATAATAAGGAATTCTTCGATTAACGAGACCGTGACCTCTCGCGCCCGTGTTCTCCCGTCCCCACATTTTTAATCTGATTACAGGGGCTATTAAAAAGTAACAATAACAACAATGAGAGCACTTATTTTTATTTCTCGCCCTTATATACCGGTCTCGGTCGAACATTATGATTCTGGCAACATAAATATAGCATGACATTGGCGCATGCACTCGTGAGGAAAAAAGGGCAAAGCGAATCGAGAAGGAAAGAGATCGATAAAAAGAGAATAAATAAAGAAAGAAAGAGAAAGAAAAAGAGAGATAAAATAAAAATGAAAATAAGGAAGCCCGTAGGCGCGGAAACCTTCGATGCACTTTTTTGGCCGTTGCAACTGCATATATGCAGTTTATTTCATATATACGATGAAACAAAATAAAATAAGTGAAATGGTAATAAAAATATGTATATACATATATATGTATAGGTATATGTATGTGTGTGTATAAATGAATGGG
Source organism: Cremastinae sp. A BG-2022a (assembly GCA_030522545.1). Lineage (NCBI taxonomy): Eukaryota > Metazoa > Arthropoda > Insecta > Hymenoptera > Ichneumonidae > Cremastinae sp. A BG-2022a. The sequence continues at coordinate 17,672 of JAPYYW010000146.1, read as the reverse complement.
GAGAGGAGCGCGAGGGCGCGAAAAAAAGTGGGATCTCCGGGTCGTGGAAGCGCGTGCGTCCAAGGGCGAGATATTCGGTTCATGAGAGCGAATATGAAGAGAGGCATGAGAGAGGATGCTGATGCGGATGAGAGAGAACACAAGAGAGAGAAACAAATTTGCGATCCCGTGGGGTGAGAGCCCTCGTGCTTTTAATATAATATTATTGGCTATTGATAAATTGTCGATAATGATGGGTTAGAAAAGAGAGAGGCTTGTCCCGAACTCTGTTGAGCCGTGCATCGAGAGGCCAGAGAGGATTCAGAACGTAAGAAAGCCTTTTCTCTCTTCCTTCTTCTTCTTCTTCTTCTTCTTCATTCTTGCCCGCCCTCCCCCATCCTCCCTTTCTTTCTCGCTCTCATCCTTTACGTATCGTCAGCCTCATCCTCTTAATATTTCTTTCTCCACCTTTCCATCACACTGCCCCTTGCCCCCTTCCCTCCTCCAAGCTCCCTCGACAACGTTTTCGTCCAAGGCAATTTATTTAGTGAAAATTCAAGGACGTACGAGCGATATTTTTTTAAATATATAAGAATTTGATTAATTTTTGATTTTTTTTTCTTAAGCGTAGAAAAAAATGTTGTGCAAAAATTTGATATTGTTTTAATGAATGGTTTGAGAGTGATCAAACTCCAAAGTTATTGTTGAGATTCAAAGTGTGGTTCGATAGTGAAAACCGTTTATTTAAGAAAAATGTGAAAAAATTACATGTTTTGTAGAAATGAAAAAAAAAAAACGAATGAACGAAGAGTTGAGTAATTCCACCGATTAGTTTCTGAAATATTTTAAGTTTGAGTTTAGCATCTTTACACATCTAAACACATGATAAGGTAGTTCGATAGGAAAAACCGTTTAAGAAAATTTTGAAAAATGTATATATTTTGTAGAAACAGAAAACAAATCGAATGAAAAAAGAATCGAGTAATTCTATCGTTTAGTTTCTAAGATATTTAAAGTTTGAGCTTAGAGATTTCTCCACTGAAACGTCAAAAAAAAAATTATGTATAAAATTATGTATTATATATAACTTTAAATCGACATTTAAGAAAAATTATGAAAAAAATTAAAAATGTTAGAATACCACTTACAGAAGTTATATTAAAAAAGTTAATTTGATATATCGTCCGGTTTTTGAGAAAAAAAATCATTGTGTGGAAATTTTCCAGTTTTTCCATTTTTGAAAAAAATTTGACACTCTCGAACTTCAGTACAAGTGAAGAAAATTTAATAAATATAGCATAATTATGTTCCTTCTATACATGACCACCGATCATATTTTCAAAAATTCGTAATGTTGCACCTTTATATGTGCGGATACTGACTACTTTTTCGTGAAGGAGAACCGTCCTTTATTTTTATACGGCACTTTTATCTATCGAATTATCTTAAAATTGCTTCTTACAGAGAATTCGTAAATTTGTACTAAATACAAATTTAAAAATATGTTCAAGAAGAAAAATATAAAATTGTGCAAACAACAAAAAATGTTTAAATTATTGTTAAAATATGCTCAAGTTGCCAAATGGTAGTCAAACTAAACTTGAAAAATTAGCAACTTTTTAGCAAACTCCAGAGTCTGGATTTTACAAATATAATGTCAAAAATTTACTTTTTGCTGGGATTGTCTGTCCCATACACTCTTAATCAGTGTAATTCTCAATCAACTTCATACCATCCGGTATTTTTGAAAACTTCGCTAAAGAGAAATAATTTTTTTATGATAAATCTACTACGTTTCATATTTTCAAGCTTAAAAATTCTCGAACTGTGATCATAACACAATGAAACGGAAAAACAGTAACTTTCCGTACAAAATTATGTCCATGTACTGCGTCATATCAGCGATTATTTTTTTTTGTAATTAGAACTTAATTATCATCAGGAAAATCTTCAGACATTTAAGTATCTATCTAATATTTCCTCAATTAACCGAGTATAATTTTTTAATTGAGGAAAAAAAGTAACACCAAGTGTCTTGCAGTTGGACATATATATTTTGAACAGGAAAACTAAATATTGACTCATCTTTGAGATAATTATTTATGATATGTAACAAAAAAAAAATTATCCTCATATTTTACAGCATTTATGATGATATTTTTGGAGTTTCCTCAAACTTACCAGGAAAGTTGTAGTTAAACACGTATATTTTGAACAGGAAAACAAAATGATGATTCATGCTTCATGTTGATTGAGGAAACTACGCGGAAAAAGCTATTAAGCATTGGCATACCCGACCTGTGGGGTAATTATATCCAGCTAACGAATAGAGAATTTTTGGTATAAAAGGGCGATCGTGTCTCTGAACGATATTAGTTTTCTCGACAACGTTCAACGACAAAATACAAAACCTGCATTATGGGTAAGTCTTTAAAATTTCATAGGAATTTTTTTTCAAATATTATTAAACTGGCTGCTAACTTTATTTTACTAATTTATTGATTTATTGATAGTGGCTATAAAGGGTTTTTTACTCGTCTTCATGGTACTGTTTGTGTTCGGCGTCCACTCGGGAATCCCTTTCAGATTCCCTACGTCGAAGTCTAAGTCGCTACGTCGAAGAAGAAAAAAAATAATTTTTTTCAATATACAAAACATTCGTTGAAAATTGAATCTTAAATTGAGTTGTTCGTTTATTTTATAATTTTTTTTCTCAGGGTCCAAAACAATTACCAAGAGAATGCAATATGGGACCTATAGTCTATTGCAGGACACAGGAACTTGCTAGGGCATGCAAGGTGAGTCATTGATGAGAAATCAATTCATGAAACTTTAACACATTTTAACTTTGACTGTTCAATTAACTGTTTACTTTTTTTTTCTTGTCACAGAAAGCCGATTTTTGCTATAAATGGAATCTCCAAGGAATACCTAATCTGCTTGGACGCCAACCGACACGTCGTCGTTACTAGAGGATTTTACATTTTATCAATCAGTACTCTTTGAGGCTGTCCATTTGGTTAAAATATAGTTTAAGTATAACCTATTTGCTATTTCATTGGAATGTGACAATTTTTTCTGGAGTTATATGCACGCGTCTGTTAAATTCTGAAACGATCTTCTTCGTACAATCCGAGACATTTATTCGTGAATGTCATAATTTTTTTGTATCAATTCTGTACCAATTTTTACTCCAAGAGCGAGTTAATAATTGCAATTTTCAGTTTCAAGAGTCTTTACACTATGTTATACGTGGCATATGACATTGAATGCTCAATAAGCTAATCTCTAATTTGCAACAATGCGCAAAGCTGTATATACCTAAACTGAGAAAAATCTTTTGTATTCAACTATAGTCTAGGATATTTTATTTCATTTTTTATTCATTTATTTGTTGTGCACTGTAAAATGAAAAAAAAAACATGTATCACCACTCTTGTAAACTAGACTGCTAAAAATCGACACATCATTCCATTTAATGTATATATTTTAAATGAAAATATATTACTGTTAGTCTGATTTTTAATCTTATTATTCGATTGAATTCGCACAATAATCGATGTTTGTATTTTATGGATAATATTAATCCCCCTGATTTTACGTGTACTGCAAAAATATCACATTTTTCGAATTACGTACAATATATTTTGCCCTAAATATATTTTGTTTTGCTATAAAGATGTACATAAAGATGTCTTCCAAGTCATGTTGAATACTTTTTACAAATTTTTTTTTGAACATGCTTCTTACTGCAATTTAAAAATGCTAAAAGAAAAGATTAACTTTTTAAAAAATTAATGTGGTTGACCAAAAAATAAATTTAGTAACGTGTTAAACTTTTAATACAGTTGTCATAACTGAAGTTAGGATATCTGTCAATGCTAAGTGTATTTACTATACTATTTATCGTTAATTAATAGTTAACACAAAAGGCCCAAAACCTCGAGATTTTCTCGGTTCTACAGTTTTCAAAATGTTTTATGTATATAATAAATATTGTATATAATGAATCACTTTTGTACGAAAAAATTGCTTCTTGAAAATAAAGATATGGAATTATGTTCTCGTATGTACTAAGGTGTTGAAAATCGAATTTTTATTTACGAATATTTTCATTTAATTGTCGACAAAGGCATGTTTTTATGTGAGAACTTTTCCAAACCTTTGATCCAGGAAAAATACATTTTCCTCTTAGTCGTCATTTTTAATAGACATTCTTAATTCTAAAAAAAATAGTTGTCTTTTACGATAAAATATATACTATAGTAATTTATCCCTGCAGACTATTTTACCCAAGCATCGTCCATCGCAGTCTTTTAAAAGTGCAAGTACAAAAACGAACCGAGGTCAATCTTTCACAACGCACGAAGTATAGTTTTTGCGTGTAACATCAGTATGATGAAGGTGGAGGAGAAAAATAATTTAAAAAATGATTTAGCGTCCTGGAGAGTCGGCATATATCCGCTTCCGGTTTCTAACGAATCATTGTCGAGGAAAAAAAAAAGGTTTTCTCCGGAGAGAATGAGATTGCAGGGGAAAAGAGAGAGAGAGAGAGAGAGAGAGAGAGAGAGAGAGAGAGAAAGAAAAAGAAGTATGCTCGTGTGGAATAAGAAACGGAGGAAGGATTCTCGAGGCCTATCGGTTTGCCTTAATTTACAAGAGTGTATAGCGATCGGAGCGATCGTTGGAGATAAAGTCGCGCGGCGGCGGCGACGGCAGCTCGCGCAGTTCCGAAGCATTTGCGCGGGATATAATTTAGCGGTATAGTAGCCGCGGTTGCTACCCGTGCACTCGTCTCTCCGTACGATCTCCAATCAACCACTTAGCCGACGATGTATTTACGAGGTGTTCTGTAATTTTCTCTAATTCGACGCGCGAGTCTCCGCTCGCGCGCCCGAACCAACCTCCCATTCGTCGTCATCATTCGGCCCTTCATTCTTTTCCAGCCACCGAAAGATTTTCCTCCCCCCTTCACTCCCGTTCCAATTGAAAGGATAACGTACAATTCTTAAAATCACGACCCCAAAACACATCGAGAATATACATAGGGCTAAAAATAAGGGTGAGTATATTTACTTGTTTTTATTCAAAACGAGCGACAATACAGCTTTTTTTTTGACGTGTTCGAATTGATATTTTGCTGCGTTCTTCTAGCCGCACACTTCACAAAACTTCACATAATGCCCTCTATTCCGATTAATCTATTAGAGGTTTTATCTCTTTTTTTAATATACACTGAGAAAAAATGTTTATTGAATCAACTGAAATATTGTTGATTCAAAAAATATTGGTTTGAATCAACTAAAATTTCGTCGAATCAACCAAATTTCAGTTGATTCAATCAAGATTTATTCTCATCTGCATCGAAATTTTTAAAAAAGTATTTTGGAACGATATTATAAATTTAAAACACTAAACTATTCACTTTTTGTATGATTGATAATTAGTGGAACTGACACTCAATTGAACTTGTCGAATCATTACGAAATGTTTTTCGGTAATGAATTACCTGACGAGATCCGACACGTCTTATCTCGGCACATTATACTGGCCTACTAATTCAAAATTGCGTCATAAAACCGAACAATTAAGACCTTGTTCGGTTTTTCACTCGACCTTGACTGATCACCATGGAAACACTAATGAACGAGGGATTAACGAAAATTTGAAAATTTTTTTTTCTCGTTACGCTCGACGAATTTTCTCTCTTTTTTTCCTGTTTACGATCCTCGAACTATTCAAGTATATCTGTCCAGGTATATTGGATATAAATAATAGAAAATTGTGTTTCAAGTTTGTTTCACATGAGCTCAGAAAATGAGGACCTCCAGCCTGATTTTTCGAGAATCGCAAATAGGAAAATCTTAAAATTTCAAGTGGCGATATTTTTTTGTGTCCTCGACGAAATTGACTTTATAATGGGTAAGTCTTGAAAATTTTTGCAAGACGAAATGAATGATTGAAACATTAAGATCATTATTTCCAAAGCAGCGCACGTTGAATTTTTGTTTTTTAATGAGTTGAGATTAGCTAAAAGTTAATGTTCTCCGCATAAAGCGCTTTATTCCGATTAATCGATTAGAGGCCTCATGTCTTTTTTAATATACGATACCTTGGATCTCCATAAGGCATACAATTAAAATTGAAAAGTAATTATAATTACAATTAAAAATCCATAATGATGATAATCGAAAAAATAAAAATGATAGTGATAATAGTAGAAATAGTAATAAATGAAAACTATAAATACATATAACGCTCTAATTATGGCATAGGGACAGAATGAATGAATGAACAGTTTATTATGCCATGGCACATAACCTTAGGCAAATGAACAAAATTATGCAAACATACAATATAAAAAACCTTAAAACTAATTACAGCTTAAAACTAAATATCTTAAAACTAATAACAAAAGAAGCAGAGAAAGAGAAAAAATGACTAGTAGCATTGAATTATGCATGTTGAAGCAAACAAAGTAAAAATAAAAAAGAACAAGAGAGAGAGAGAGAGAGATAAATCTCAAGGAATATTGCGTTACGACGTCTGGCCGAAATAACAGAGTAATCGACGAAATGAGAGTGAGACTGTGCCCGATGGAAATGTGAGGCTCCGAATTCACTGCGTGATCGCGGGGCTCGGTCGTACATCTTTTTCTCACCCCGCTCGATTTCCTTGGCGCTCGTTACGATCGGATTACCCGAGTGTGCAGACGCGCGTCCATGTATTTTTTTGGAGATTGGCTGTTGAGCGTCGTAGCCGCGATAGCAGATAATAAATCATGATAAAGAGGATCCAGGAGAGAGGAGGAGAGCGAGCGTGCGCGCTGGAGGGGTTGAGCGCGGTAAAACGCGCGCAGAGAGATCGCTCTCGCACTCGCCGAAAGAGGCTCGAGTGAAAGCGACGAGTGTACGAGCATTAGCATAAGTGTGCCCGATAATACCGACTCGTGTGCATACCACGCTCTCCCCATATTTCTCTATTCCCATTAAAACTTGCTGCATACTTTTTCCCTCCGAAATGTCCAATAACGCGCTCCCAATCCTCGGAAAACACAAAAATCTCGATAAATCTCACAAATTATATCGCCGATAAGTTATTACTGAGCAACGAGCTCGAATTATCACCATACAAGATCTTATTTCTCCACTTTTGGCTTAATAAATCGTTACTTTTATTCACTTCCGCATACCCCGTTTTGGTAAAAAGTAGGCGTCTTGTCAGTTCTTGAGGAATGTTTTTTTTTTTTTTCATTTTAGAATATTCAACGAAAGCTGGAAATATTATTTTTAAGTTTTTTTTTCATGTTTTCTATTTTATTTGGTGATTCGAAAAATTTCTATAAAATACTGTTGCGGCGAGATCCTGAAATTTCTATGAAATATTATATATAGTGGCTTTTTGAATTTTAACCAGCACTTTTTTCATGTTTTTATCAACAATATGTAAAAAATGAAGCCAGTTATCATTGTTTTTCAAATTGCACCAGATCATCCTTTAAAGTAGAAGTCGTGTGACAATTTCGTTGTATGTATCAACTAAATATAAAATCAGCGCGAAATTGTTTTGAAATAGAATTTATTTAAAATTTGCATAAATCTTCTTTAGCATCTTGCACGGTGAATGTAAAATTTAAAGAGGCTTCACTAAGTGATAATTGAAATATTTATTCCTTATTTATAAAGTAAGACTGAGACGCTTAGAATGTCCGATATTTGATTGGCTTTCAAAATATTTCGTTTTTCTTTCCATGTGATGTTGGCGACCAAATTCATTGGTATAGTGAACTGACAGTTCATGAAAAATAAATTAACAGTTCTTAAAAAGTCACTGTGATATTTTGTATTATAAATTGACTCTGGAAGTAGAAACATGCGTTTTTAACGTAAACTATGATTGTCATGCTAGAATGTAATAGACCTACCAAGATTTTGATTGGCTTATTTCAAAATACTTTATTTTTGTATCTTCAATGGTGATGACAAAATTCATTACAGTAATAACGTAAACTGACAATTCACTGAAAATAAACTGACAGTTATAAGAAAGTCACTGTTGCAGTTCATGTTATACATTGACTCTGAAGGCATTTTTTTTATAAGATAGGATTTTTTTAATAGACCTACCAAGATTTTGATTGGCTCATTTCAAAATACTTCGTTTTTGTTTCTATGTGATGATGATGACCAAATTCATTGGTTATCGTAATTTGATGGTTGATTAAAAATGAATTGCAGAGACGAGCAAAAACGCGGTCGTTTTTTTCTTTTTTAACATGTTTGAAGTTATATTTTGCTGTTCTTCCTTAATCTATATCTCTTTTTTATTCGCACCGAATGGTGTTAGAAAGAATAGTGTTACATCGTTATTTTTATAAACGAAATAATGTTTATATTGCATAGTGTTAATTACTTGCACTGATTAAAGACAGCATATGAAACCACATCTATTAACACCGTGTCATTCTGCACTAAATGGTGAGAACTGCATAGACCAATAATCGTGTTAAATTAACACCATTTTAGCACCAAATTTTTTACAGAGTACCTTAAAAGACATCATATTCCGCATATGATCAATTTAGTCAAAAATATTTGACAGTTGAACGATTCTCACACGCTTCTCGCAGCCAGATGCACCATGTATAAATGTATGGAGAAGCGAGGAAGAGAGAGAGAGAGAGAGAAAAGGTTGAAAGAGGGGAGGAATAAGGAAGGGGAGGCAGAAAGGTTCGCGGTAATAGCAACGGAGTCTCGATAACTCTTTTCTCAGCGCGTATAAGCTATAAACATATGTATATGCCCGCGTGTACATGCAGAAGTTTGGTGGCGAGTGTATGGGAATATCGTCGGGTATGGGTTTATCGATAAATATTGGAAGGCCGGTAGACGGCGTGTCCGAGTGGACGCTAACTAGATGTTCTTGGTGCGCTGCCGCTGTGGGAGCATCGTCGTTCGACGTCGTCTTCTCGGGGCAGTTCCTCGAACGAAGAACAGGAAGAGAAAAAAGAACGAAATAAAAAAGACCGAGAAAGAAAGCGAGAGAAACTGAAAGAGAGAGAGAGAGAGAGAGACTTCTCTTTCTCTCTTTTTTCCTCTTTTTCCAGCTCCAGAAAGAAAGAGAGAAAGAGAAGGAGAGAGAGAGAACGAGAAAGAGAGAAAAGGGGAAGAAGAAAGAAGAGAAAGAGAGAGAGAAAAATTCTCTACTATAGAGATCGTATAAGTATCTTCCTCGCAAGATCCTGAAGAGTTCTCCACAAACTTCCCTCTCGCTCTCTCTCTCTCTCTCTCTCTCTTACTCTCGTCGAAGAGGAAGGTTTGCATACGCGTCTCACTCTTCCCCTTCCCACTTTCTCTTTTTCTTCATCTCTCTCCCTCTCCATCTCTTCCGTTTCTTTCTCTTTCTTCTTCGATCTCTTTTTCCCTCCATCCGCAGCGAGCCTTCGAGGAGAGATTAAAAAGTTAATGGGGGGGCGGTCCGTGGGGGCGTGCGAGTGTACGTGGTGCCGGGATTTATGTCTGCACCACTGGAGATATCGTTTCTCTCGCGGTTCTTCTCTCTCTCTCTCTCTCTCTTCCGCGTTATTTCTTCTGCTCCCTCTCGCTCTCTTTCTCCTCGGCTCGTCTTCTCTTGTCTTATGTATTATATACGCGAAAGGTGGGGAAGAAAACGAGAAAACGCCAATAGCCATTGCGCTATATTCTAAATCTTTCGCGCCCCCGTTTCCCCCTTGCCGCATTCGCGAGCCCATATGATGCCAGAATAAACTCTAGGCGAGAAAATAGAGACGAGTTCCGGTTGAATAGGAAATCACCTTGAGCACCTCTTCATCTCGATAGAAAAAAATTTACTATATTAGAATGATCGACAAAAAAATCGACTGCCCTTTTTTTGCGGACACACGTTTCATATATGTTCAAATACGCGGTCGAATCAAAATGTTTCTAAAGTTTGTCGAGAAAAGTTGTTGCAATTTGGTTAGAGAACAACATACTCAAAATTCAAAGGAATCCAGAGTGACCTGCATTTGCTACCGACGTATGAAAATTACGAAAAAAAATCTTACAATCTCCTATATTAAAAAAGACATGAACAATTTTTGACGTTGACAGTTGGGCCAATGCTTGGCCAATGATTGGCCAATATTGGCAATGCATTGGCCCGATTGTCAACCGTCAAAAATTTTTTCCAGGGGATGAGGCCTCTAATCGATTCATCGGGATAGAGCGCATTATGCGAAGTTATATGAAATATATGCCTAGAAGAACAGCAAAATACCAATTAAAAATGTCAAAAAGGATGAAGCAGCTGCGTTGTTGCTTCAAAAATTAAAAAAAAAATTCCAAAAATTTTGCGAATTATTGAAAGGGTATCTCTTTCGATTTTTTTCAAAAATCTTCAAGACACGTGATAGCTTTTAAGGTAATTGATATATTAATTTGGCTAATCTCTACTCAAAAAAAAATTCAATGTGCTGCTTTGGAAATAATGACTTTGATGTTATCATCATTTATTTCGACTTGCAAAAATTTTCAGGAATTACCTATTATAAAGTCGATATCATCGAGGATACGAAAATAAATTTTGAGATTTTCCTCTTTTCGATTCTCGAAAAATCAGGCTGGAGAGCCTCGAACATGCCAAATTTTCCCAGCTCACTTTTATTAGAACTTGTATGTGCAATAATGTAAGAATAACTTTGCAACACAATTTTCTACTATTTATATCAAATGTACCTGATAAATAATATACCCGAATAGTTGGGGGATCGTAAATATAAAAAAAGGAAAAGTTCGTCAAGCATAACATGGAAAAAAATATTTATTTTTCGAGAGTACCTCGATGAATCGTTGAGGTCGAGGAAAAAATCGAACACGGTCATGATTTTCGGATTTTCGACTGAATTTTGGGAATCATTAGGCTCGTATAAAGTTTCGGGGTAAGACGTGTCGGGTCTCGCCAGGCAGTTCGTTACCGAAAAACATTTCTTAGAAATTTGACAAGTTCAATTGAGCGAGTGTCAGCTTTAATTGAGTGTCAGTTGGATTTCATAGAGCACATTATGCAGAGTTATATGATGAAGTATGCATCTAGACGAACAGCAAGATATAAATTCAAACATGTTAAAAAAGAAAAAACGGTCGGGTTGTTGCTCGTCTCTTTTAAAAAAATTAAGGAAGCTTCTTTGTTGTACTACAAAAAGCTGTACAAAATATTAAGAAGTTTCATTAACTTCTTAATGCTCGAAAATTGAACTTCCTCAGCAAAGATGTCAAGAAAACAGTTTTTCCAGGTAACAATTGAAATTATGTAAAAATTATTTTTTTCTCCGAGATTTAGGATACCAAAACTATTAGATCTTTTTTGCCAAATATCAAATATCAAAAATATTTTTAAATATCAAATTTTTTACTCTTTGAATAAAATTATTTTCGTTGTTCATAGATAATGAAATGGCCAGAAATGCAATATTTTTGAAAAAAATTCTCAAAATTTCCGATCTATTACCATACTATTATACAATAAACCTATTAATTTTTGCATAAAGTGCTCTTCGTGGACAATCATATAATGAAATGATTAACGTAAACGTCCTAATATTCGAACAATACTTGCTTTATCATTTTAAATGTTTGAATTATTTTTTTGTCAATCAAGTCATATGGATTATTTCTCCCATACGAAAAAGAGTATTTTTTTCATACCGTTGAACTATTGGAACAAATTCTCTTAACCCCAGGGACAAGACTGATTTTTCCATCCAATTATTATGACATATTCAACATATACAAATGTTCACGTGTATATTTACTAGAAAAATTGTTCAAATTTAAGTAATAAGATGGGTTTAAGATCGCTAAAATACCAAGCAATGGTTTTAAAGTGAATTTAATGTAGATTTTTTTATTTTAATATTTTTAAAATAAAAAATAAAGTAAAAAAAACTCCTACATTAGGTGTCCAACTGTTAGAACGTTATTTACCTTAATCAGAGTTCTATGCACCACTCACACCACTTCTCAAACTCATGAATCAAAAAACTATAATAATAACTGACTCAGCCTCTTCACTAATTTATTATAAATATTTATATAGAAGTAGTCCGTGATATTATACATCCGGTGAGGGTGGAAGGATCATCCGTAGGATTCGGAAGGGTCAACATTAAAAAAATCCAAATGGAGCGAGACGTGAGAACGAGAGTTCATTTTTTTCCCTTCATCGACGAGCCTAAGAAAATGAAAGGCTTTGTAGCAAAAAATTCTCAAAAACTGGGTTCGGTAACAGGGGACGAGCCCTCAATCCCGAGTACACGGACGAAAAATAGGAACAGCCGGGAGGACGTGTGTGCGCTTTGAAAAAAATTTGATGGCAGAATCGGGAGAAACCTCGATTAGATTATTCCATTTTTATCGTCGATTTTTTGCCTTCCACCCTCGGCAATTTAATTGCCGATAATTTATATGAGAATATTAGATTCGTGCGAAACTGCATTAAAAAGATCTCCGGACGTTTTTTTGTTTGTTTTATTTAACCTTTTTTTTCACTTTTGATGTTCCAGAGGGAAGAAAAAACGACTTTTTCCATTTTTTCGGCTCAATCTCGTCGTCGCTCGCGACGAGGAGGCCCGACGCCTCGTATTCCGGAGATCGAGACGCGAGGGAGAAAGAGACGGCACGGAATGGATCACGGATCGATGCCGAAGGCTGTAATTATAGCCAAATATGAAAAGCAAGCCGTAAGATTAATTTTTTCGCGAGATTGATGCCAGGAATCCTGCCGGATCCTGGGAAAGAAGAGGACGAGGAGGATGCTCGCGAGAGAGAGAGAGAGAGAGAGAGAGAAAGGAGGAAGAAAAAGTACGGAAAGAGGTAAAAGAAGTGGATGAAAAAGGGAATAAAGAGAATATAAGGGGAGGAAGAATGAGTTGGGAGTGGGGGGTATGGGCTCTCCTCGATCGAAGCTCGCCTTTGCCGAAGAATATCGATTCCGCCTCTCTTAACGAGATTCCATCCTTCCGTCACTCAAATTAAGAATAATAATATGCGAATAATGCCAAATTACGGTGCAACGGGGGCCGCCCTTATCGCTGCCTCTCTTCTCAAGCTCATTTTTATTCGCACGCTCAACTCACCTTCCTCATTCATTTTCATTTATTTTCACGTTTGTACGACCTATCAATACGCATCACTGCGCGTATATAGCCATGCGCTGACACTTTCAAATAGGTTGTAAAAGAATGTCCATGGATTGAAATAAGAAAACAAGACTATTGGGATCTGTCAAATGGTGATATGACATCTGGTGGCAAAAAAAAAACGAACTATAGTATACTTACAGCAAATTCTCTAATAGTAATTATACGTATTATGCGATATTTAGAATAAATTGTTATTTAATTATTAGTAAAAATGGTATCAGTGATGTTTACTCGACAGTAAAAGCAAATAAACATGAAGTACAATGTGAGAGATTGAAAGAATACATCAAACAAGCAGTTGGAGGCTAAAACTGACAGGATTTTCAACGTCACTTTGCTGATTTCACTAATTTTACCACATTTTCATTATGTGCAGCCTCAAAATTACGTTTTCCTTCAACAAAATTGCATTCTTTGAGATTGGTGACAGCCCATTCACAAATTGCACATGTATTTACCATCCATTGCTACATATGACTATACATATCATGATCCTCTTATAGTCGCCATGTTTTTTAAGATCTGCCCATTTGACAGATTCCAATTCAATGTAGGCAATTAATCCTAAATCTGTGAACCTGGATCATTTTTATCTGGCCCAAAATTAGTTTCCGAAATTTTTACTAAAAATTAACATAAAAAATAAGAAAAAGAAAACTATTTTCTCAAGTATATTCTAAAGGTTAACCATGATTTCTTTCAGATTTAAAAAAAACCCAGGTTTACAGGATTAAGATGCCAAAAATACCATCACGGGTTGAGGGTTAAAGGTTGTACAACCGTAAAACAGTAGATAGATTTTCTTAAAAATTTGCACAGATCTTCTATAAAGTAGTTCTTGGTTTTCTGTAGAATTTCATTCATCATTCATCATCTAGAAATTGAAATACTTTTGGCAATCGTAACTTTTTGTAACTTTCCATAAGGGCCTGTGTTAAAAATTAAAATCAAGTCAAGATATTTCATGTTCAACATGAAATATTCTGACTTCTAGATGGCAAATTTCAAATTTCAAATTTAGCATCAATCTTCATACGATATCAAAGAAGGTTCATTTATAGTTAAAAAAAAATTTCAACGGATGTTTTCATCTTTAGTTTACATGGGAATCAATCTTTTAAACGGACTGTCGCTGTAGAAATGACATTTGAAAATGTGTGTTAAATTTTACGAAGCTCTATCATCTAGAAATCGAGATATTGGTTTTTTGAATGACAAAATTAGAATTTATTTTTGGCAAGTTTATAGATCAACAATGTAATACATTCTTCCTATTATTCTGACTGAAATAATGAAGAGATGAATCTGGGTATCGTGCAGGGTTACGAGATCGAAGAACCAATTCATTCGCGATATCGATTAAATTCCTCATTCGAATATTTCGCATTTGTTCGAAGACTCCGAGCGTCTCGAATTCAAGCATCGAAGCGATTCTAAATCTCGTTGCGACCAATTAAATCGTTCCCGTGTCTTCCCGTACCGGAATGAGAAAGAGAAAAGAAATAAGAGGCGAGAAAGATTCCGGAGTGTAGAAAGGGGTATGGGAATTGTTTTTTCTTCGTTTAACATTTTTTTCGAGTAAAAAGCCTCAGGTGCAAGAGTGGATACATTTTTTTCTGCTGTGGGTGTTCGATGAAAGTTCAGAGAAGAAAAAAGAGAGAAAAAAAAGAGAGGGACGGGGCTTTTGCGCGAGATATTCGCGCAAACGCGAGAGAGCTCCCTTATCAGGAATCTCGACCGTGTGTGCGGACGCTTCCCTTCGCCGATTTATTTGGCCAAGAGGAAACGTACCACCATCTCTCTCTCTCTCTCTCTCCCACTATATTTATATACACAACATTTATACACTAGAGTCAAAAAGTTTAGAAACCCCTCTTTTTCAAAGTCTCCGTACACTAGATTGTTGAAATTTAAGCGGTACTTACGTTAAATAACTCCAAAGATAATTCTCTTGAAATTTACCTAAACGTCACCCTCAAGTATGTATTTAGTTTAACCATGTGAAACTCGAGACATTTTTTATGTAGAATTATAATTTTTCATGGTTTAATTTCAGTTCAATGTTGAATAAAGTTCAACATATATATGTATGTACTTTTCAAAACGTAATTTAATGATTTTATCTTTAGTTCATTATACAAGCAAAAAAATTTGTGACGATGCACTAAATAAATGTTCTTGAGGGTGTTGAATCTGTTCAACAAAGCATAAAAAAATTTAGCAATTCTTTTTTCCCATACAATGTTTTAATTTATTAAGAAAAATAGCTGCTTGAAATTCAAAGTCATCCAATAAGGTCTATATAACCAATTTTGTTTTAAATAAGATGAAGCTTCATTAATGCTTGCAAATGGGAAAGCAAAATTTATTGTAACTTAAGAAGCTCGTTACTTAGATTTAGATATACGTTTTCTCATGTGAAGGTATAGAAAATAAGAATTTTCAACAATGAATATCTTAGTAAGGGGATTCTTAATCGTGGTCAATTTTTAACTTAAATTTTTGTAAATATTTTTAAATTACATTTCAAATAAATTGTTTATTATTTTTGATTTTAGATACAAAATCCCTAAAAGTATGTTATCGAGCACTTACATATTTGACTCGTTAAAATGATAGCATCGATTTTCACAGACTTATTTACGATCTTAGAATTCCGTCCGAAAATTCTTGAATGCTGCAGTAATTTAACGTTCACACAAAAATACTTTTTACAGAATTACTCAATTTTCAACAATATTACAATATCTAATTAATGCTCGGTTAAAAAAGCTATACATGTCGTACAAACTCGATTGAGTCCAAAAAGAACAAAAACCTTCATATACAATCCATGAATAAAACAGAAATCATAATTAATTTAAAATTTACGTAATTTTTTTAAATACATTATACGCAAGGCTGTGTAAAATTAAAAGAAGTATCATCGTTCAAAAATCGAGACATGTAAGAGTTGCAATTTTTATAATAAAAATATCTCGATTGCCAGAAGGTGAAACCTTAAAATTTTTTTTTAGCTTTTTAGTACAGTATTGAAAAACTTTATGAGACAAAGTAATGACTTTTTAAATACTTTTTTAAATTTTAGTACCATAGACATTTTTAAACGTTGAGCGGAAACGAAATAATCTTCGAGAAGAGAAATAAAGATGTAGTTACAAAGATCAGATTTAATCACAAAATTATTTCAGTGTCTCCTGATATGGTCGTTTATCTGGATTTTTGAAAATTTTTCAATTTATCAGACAAAATAATGACATTTTAAACACACTTTTGTTTAGTACTGCAAATATTTTTAAACGTTGAGCGGAAACGAAAGAATCGTCGAGAAGAAAATAAAGATGGAGAATATTTGGTCCTCGTCGTGATTCTCTCGCGATCTTGGCTGAATTGGAGATGGAGAGAGAGAGAGAGAGAGAGAGAATAAGAGAAAACGAGTGAAAAAAGTTTGCAAAGCTTCGGTGCTCTCTCGGCTCGCTCCCCAATGAGCACGCGAAGAAGTAACAAGGGATATCGAGCAGCGTGCCGATTTGCCAGCACGATATTGCGAGCTTCCTCCTCGCTTTTTTCCTCTCTCTTCTCTTCCTCCCACCCTCGTATATCGCCCTCTTCGCATACCTCTCTTTTTAGCTTCTCTTCTTAATTATTTCTTTTCTCTCGAAATAAAGCATTCCAATCGCCATTTATCTTGCTCATTTGTCACTCCCTAAAATCGAATTCCTTTGTCGATGAAAAAAAATGTCCCCAAGTGAATTATACCTTCTTGAGGGTTAATTGGAGTGATTTCAAAAATGGTAAGAGATCCCTACATTTTTATATTTTGTTCCTGATTTTTTTAAGGGACTTCTATCAAACTTAAAAGTGATTTACTAAGTGGGTTTTATGTATAAATATCTCATAAAATCAGTACTATGTTATTGTTTTTTTAACAAATATACTTTAAGGGTAAATTAGAGTATTTTGAAAAAAAAGTAAAAAGTGCTCCCTTTATTATATGTCTTTTTTTTTGAATGTATGAAAAATAGGTTCTGTCAAATTTTTTTGTACGCACTGGGTCTCGTAGACCTATGAATATTTCAGTCAGGGATGTCTTACCTCTCTCTTGACGAAATCAGCTTCATTAAGGGTGATTCATAGAGACGTTGCGAATCTCCCTAATTTTCTGCTCAATATGTTCCATGGGCCTCGCACTTCACTTCACCACCACACCATACAAAACTTAATTTTTTTGTATTTTTTAATTCAAGTTAAAAAACAGATCATCGAATCTATACGGGTAATGGAAAATATATAGAACTAATAATTTATGATGAAAAATGCAATTAATCGATGCATAAATCGCTTTTGAAAAACTGTTTGTTCGAATTTAAGGTGGTTCGAATTTAAGGTGGTTAACTTTTAGGTTAAGCATGCAATGTAAAGGCAAAATTATTGATCGAAATTTTTTCCAAGATATTTGATTCAAAATTTGTATTAACGTTCTTTGGTGTAA